>JAESUZ010000492.1:0-24324 GCA_017311185.1 Proteles cristata cristata
TCCGACTTTCGCTTGGGTCATGATCTCGCGGTTTGCGGGTTCAAGCCCCGCGTCGGGCTCTGTGCTGACAGCCAGCTCAGAGCCTGGAGCCCGTTTCAGTCTGTGACTCCCTCTCTGACCCTCCCCTGCTCACGCTGTCTCTCTCTCTCTCCTAGAAATAAATAAAACATTTTAAAAAAATAAAAAAATTTTAAAAAAGAAATTTTAGAGTTTTTTTTTTTGTAGTCCCATAGGTCCCTGAGACTCTGCTAATTATTTTTGTAGTTTGTTTTGTCTGTTTTGTTCAGATTGGGTAAATTATATTGTTCTATCTTCTTATATGAAAAATCACTAATTTTTCCCCCTTCTGTTTTCTCTATCCTGCGAGTAAGCCCACCCAGTAGAGTTTTTATTTCAGTTTTTGTATTTTTCAGGCTTAAAATTTCTGTTGCCTTTATTGATTTTATTTTATTTTATTTATTTTAAGTTCATTGATTTATTTTGAGAGAGACAGAGAGAGGAAGAGAGGGTATAGGCACTCATGAGCAAGTAGGGGAGAGGCAGAGAGAGAGAAAGAGAGAGTGAATCCCAAGCAGGCTGTATGCTAAGTGCAGAGCCCAATGTGGGGCTCTATCCTATGACCATGAGGTCATTACCTGAGCTGAAATCAAGTTGGATGCTCAACCTACTGAACCGCCCAGTTGCCCCTGACCTGACTCCTTTTAGAGTGAAAGGCACAGATTTGGAAAGAAAACAGGAGCCAGAGGTCTCACAGAGAGCAAATGGGATATTCTAGATAGCAAAGGAGAGAGAGCTTAGAAAGAAAAAAAAAAAGACACAAATGTACGGAACCATGTGACTAATTTGGGACCTAAAAATTGTTCAGTACTGAAGAGGTGGGATGGGAGATGGAGAGACAAAGAGGAGAACAGCGATGGAAGATGTGGCTGGAGGCATATCTGGGGAGTAATAAAAACTTATGGGACAAGGCAATCACTCTTGTATGGACCTTGAGTTTTAATCGATCAATAATTCTCTGATATGATGATCCCTCAGTAAGTGCAGGGTTCTGTGGGGAACATGTAAGATATTAAAACATTGTCCTTAAGCTCCAAGAAGCTTACATTCTGTTTGGGAAGATACTGTATATAAGATCAAAAAATTCCTCTCCTGCTGGAGAATAATAGTAGGTGATAAATGAGAGGTACAGCATTATTTGGGGTACAGGTAGAGGACACATCAAAAAGGAGATGGACTTGTTTGGGGTTTGAAGAAACAAGAGATCCTTGTTCCTAATCTGGCATTTTCAGCCCCACTATATGGTCCCCCCCTTAACTACAGAGCCTTCCCCCCACCACACTATTCCACATGGCCCTCTGAATTCTGTTGCCTTTATAACATTTGTTTCTTTTTTTCTATTTGATTGATAGTGCTGTCATTTCATTTTTTAAAAAATTTAAATTCAAGTTAGTTAGCATACAGTGTAGTCTTGGTTTAAGGAGTAGAACCCAGTGATTCATCTCTTACATATAACACTCAGTGCTCATCCCAACAAGTGCCCTCCTTAATGTCCATCGCCCATTTAACCCATCCCCCCACGCAACACCTCTCCGGCAACCCCTAGTTTGTTCTCTGTAGTATTTCGTTGTATGTATATACATACAAACATACATACACACACACACACGCACACACACACAGACACATATACACACACCACATCTTCTTTATCCATTCATCAGTAGAAGGACATTTGGGCTCTTTCCATACTTTGGCTATTGTTGATAGCGCTGCTATAAACATTGGGGTGCATGTGCCCCTTCAAATCATCACTCCTGTATCCTTTGGATAAACACCTAGTAGTGTAATTGCTGGGTGGTAGGGCAGTTGTTTATTTAATCTTTTGAGGAACCTCCATACCATTTTCCAGAGTGGCTGCACCACTTTGCATTCCCATCAACAGTGCAAAAGGGTTCCCTGTTCTCTGCATCCTCACCAACATCCGCTGTTTCCGGAGTTGTTAATTTTAGCCATTCTGACAGATGTGAGGCGTATATCATCTGTTTCTTCATCAAAGTTCTCTGTTTCTTTGCTAAGACTTTCTAGTTTTTCATTTACTTCAGAAAAGTTTGTAATTGCTCATTAGAGCATTTTTGTAAATGGTGGTTGGTTTAAAATATTTGTCAGATAATTCTAACCGTTGTGTCATCTCAAGTTGAAGTGTTCCTGGTTCTTGGGATAGCAGTGATTTTTAAAATGGTATCTTTGATATTTATGGTATGTTTTGAAACTGGATTTTACTAAAATCTCTTGTTTTGGCAGACTTCTTTGATACCATGCTAGGAGTCAAGGGAAGGATTGTTGGTAAGTGAGGGTGGAAATGAAAGCTGTCAGGGCAGAGCCTGACATGGGGCTTGAAACCCAAGAGCAGTGAGATCATGACCTGAGCTGAAGTTGGGCGCTTAACCACCTGAGCCACCCAGGCACCCAGACTGTGTTTTGTTTTAACATAAAATTTTTCCTACCTTGTACTTTGTTTTCAACTTATTCTTCAGTCAACAATATTTTGGGAGAGTTTTCTCATGTCGCTGCATATAGAGCCATATCTTTCTTTTTGACCACTGTTGCAAATATATAGATTACAAAATACGTTATAATTTGCCTTTCTCCTTTTTTAATGCACATTTAGATGGTCTCTCCTTTCCCATTGCTACAATAATGCTGCAATGAGTGTCTCAAAAATGCCTTCAGGAGAACTTTGTAAATTTTTTTAGCAGAGATAGCCAGTGGTTTATATACTGGGTTGCCAAAGCATGTATATTTTACATTGCAATAAATTTTGCAACCCTTCTATTTAATGAGCATGTATCAAATTACCCAGGTGCTATAGGAGAGGATCACTTTGCCACATGCAATCAAAACTACCCCTGTCAGATCTTTTTTAAAATTTTTAACACGAAAAATTTGCTGATCTGTGGCTTACATGACCTCTATGCCCCTTAGGAGGAAATTAATAGAAGAAATACACAGGAACTTAAAATTGTCATGTTCATTATATACTTGTGGATAGGAAAAAAGTCATCAAGAATATAAGTCAATCTCTCGGAAGGATGCATAAGTTCTTTCATTGGTAGAAAGACACAGCCAGTCTGGGGGATCTGTAACGGACTCTTCAGTTTTACAATTCTAAGTTTCTAGTTAACTATTAGGAGGCTTAGGGTTTACAAACGTCTTGGAATCTTTAAAAAATTTTTATTTAAATTTCATTTGGCCAACCTACAATGAGTGCAGCAGTTTCAGGAGTAGGATTCAGTGATTCATCAATTACTTATAACACTCAGTGCTCATTACAACAAGTGCCCTCCTTAATGCCCAACATCCATTTAGCTCATTCTTCACCCACCTCCATCCATCAACCCTCAGTCTGTTCTTTCTTGTAAAGAGTCTCTTGTGGTTTGTTTCCCTCTCTTCTCTCCCCCCTCCATATGTTCATCTGTTTTGTTTCTTAAATTCCGTCTATACGTGAAAACAAATGGGGTTTGTCATTGTCTATTTGACTTAACTTGCTCAGCATAATACATTCTAGCTCCACCCATGTCAATGCAAATGACAAGATTTTATTCCTTTTGATGGCTGAGTAGTATTCCATTGTGTGTGTGTGTGTGTGTGTGTGTGTGTGTGTGTGTGTACCACATCTTCATTATCTGTTCATTGGTCAGAATCCTGAAATTACACATTATCAAATGTTTTCACCCTCATCATGGGTAAACAATTTATCTTAATATCATATACATTTGTATCTCATGAACAGTGTTTTTTGCAATTTTCACATTGTTGTGTTTTCATGGTGCTCTCTGTGAATTATGCACTCCTATCTTTTGCACACTCTATTTTATTTATTGTATTTTTCCTGTTGCCTTTAAGGCATTAAGAATATATTGTGTGTGGGGCGCCTGGGTGGCTTAGTCGGTTAAGCGTCCGACTTTTGCTTGGGTCATGATCTCGCGGTTCGTGGGCTCGAGCCCCGCGTCGGGCTCTGTGCTGACTGCCAGCTCAGAGCCTGGAGCCTGTTTCAGTCTGTGACTCCCTCTCTCTCTGACCCTCCCCTGCTCACACTGTCTCTCTCTCCTAGAAATAAATAAAACATTAAAAAAAAAAAGAATATATTGTGTGTATGTTTGTATGTACTCTATCTAGGTATCTTTGTAAAATAAAAAAAGTTCTTATTACATCAAATGAGTTCAGACTCTCAATACGGTCACTTGTCAACATAAGCTTTCCCCACCCTGAAAACATTGTCACCTGCTTTATTTCTGGAGAAGGGTAAAGGGAGAAGAGAAAATATACACTTGAATTTGAGGGTTGCTAAATTGGAAGCAGTATTACCAACAATTTTAGACCCTAGAAGGTTATTATTGTCAATAAAGGGAATACTGAAACTTACTAGTTTGAAGAGTCAAGATATAAACATGTTCTTAAAAGGAGATCATCCATTTTCACAGGCCTAAAAGAATAAAGAGCAACAAACCCACAGTACCAGATGGGGTTTAACACAGAAAATAAGGCCACGTTTCTCTTTCAAATGCAGATTAATAGAACACACTGCAGGGTTGATGGGTGGGGGGAGGTGGGTGGAAGATGGCTAGATGGCTGAAGAGTATTAAGGAGAACACTTGTGATGAGTACTGGGTGTTGTATGGGTGATGAATCACTGGATTCTACTCCTGAAACAATATGGCACTAAAATTAACTAAAATTCTTATGCTGAGCGAAATAAGTCAGGCAGAGAAGGACAAATACCATGTGTTTGCATGTATAGGGAGGACTAGGAGGAACTTACTGAGGCCCGTGGGGGAGAAGAAGGGGAAAAACAGTGGGAGAGAGGGAGGGAGGCAAACCATGAGAGACTCTTGAATGCTGAGAACAAACTGAGGACTGATGGGTGTGGGGGCCGAGGGAGGAGATGGGCATGGAGGAGGGCACTTGTGGGGATGAGCACTGGGTGTTCTATGGAAACCAACTTGACAATAAACTATTTGTAAAAAAATAAAATAAAATTTAAATAAGTTAAAAAAGAAAAAAATGCAGATTTTTTTTTTCTTTGAAGCAATCTTCAAGCCCAGCATGGAGTCCAGTGGAGGGCTTGGTATGCACACAGTCATGAGATCAAGAGTTGGACACTTAAGCAACTGAGCCACCCAGGTGCCCCGTAAATGCAGATTTTAATTAAAATACACTTAACAATCATAGTTGCATTCCCTCTTTTTATTTTATTTTTTATTTTTTAAAAATGTTTTTTAATGTTTTATTTCTAGGATAGAGAGAGAGACAGCGTGAGCAGGGGAGGGTCATAGAGAGAGGGGGTCACAGATTGAAACAGGCTCCAGGCTCTGAGCCGCAGTCAGCACAGAGCCCGACGCGGGGCTCGAACCCACGAACCGCGAGATCATGACCTAAGTGAAAGTCGGACGCTTAACCGACTAAGCCACCCAGGCGCCCCTGCATTCCCTCTTTTTTTAAAAAAAAATATTTTATTTTTTATAAGTGACTCTACATTCAACGTGGGGCTTGAACTCACACCCCAAGATCAAGAGTCATGTACTTCACAGACTGAGCTAGTCAGATGTCCTTAGTAGTAGTCTCTATTAATTCAACCCTTCTCTCATCTTTAACAGGAGCCCCAGGGACCTAAGAAGCATGTGCATTATTAACCTGATACAGTCCAGCAGCCCCTTCCAAACTGTAGACTGGCAAAGCTCAGGACTGCTCCCAGGAACGGGAATCTGTAACTAAGTTGGCACGTGGGACAGATACTGAGGATGCCACAGTCAAACAGTTGACCACTGTGTACTGGGTCCAGGAAGACTTCCACACTCTCTACCATATGGTTTTGGGCCACCGCAGTCAGGGGTATCTTGGAACAGCAATATCACTTGATGACTCTGCATGTCCATATTCACACTGAAAACAAATAGTGTAAATATCAACCCTATTACAATTGTAGCAAAAATCACATTGAAAGTGGTGTCACCATAAACTATAATTTCATTGGTCCAGGTTTTCAGTGATTTACTGTATGAGTTTTCCTTTAATTTTGCCTAGAATATTGCCTTTCATTTTTTAGTATTGTAATAATTTTGGTAGATTTTAATATATTTGGAATTTGTTCCGTAAATAATTTTTCCTAACTGGGTAGCCTGTTGTCCTGACCCCGTTTAGGGAGAGAATTTGTGGCTCTGTGACTTCACGTTTAGTGTTTCAAATGTTGATTTTCAGCCATTTCTATGGGACATTACATTGCTCTAGATGATGGATCCTTTATTTTGTTTCATTGACTCATTTTCTATTCCTGGAACAATACCAGACGTTAAAAAATGCCACGGTTTTGTTTTTTATAGAGGTTACGACAAAAGTCTCTGCATTTTGTGTCAAAAAACTTTAAATCTGGGCTTGAATAAGGAGAGACTTTACTTAGAAGGACTATTGCAGTAGGGAGAAGATTCTGATCTCGGAAATCCATGAGCATCTCAAAATCATACAGAAAAATATTTTTATTTTATAGGGTAAATGATGAAATAGGCAGAAATAAGCAGCATCTTTGGAGGGGAAGCTGGACAAATAAGGGGAAATTATCTGTGAGTTGTGGCAGAAAGAGTGTCTTGCTGTGGTCAGCCAATTCCCAGAAGAGGCTGATGGGAAGGGTATGTTCTACTTTCTGGGTACATGCCCAGGCTTACAGATAAGCAGAATTCAGGGGCCTGTAGGCAAGAGAGAAGCCTGATTAAAGTTCGGTCAAGAAAGAGCAAAGAGTAAGAAATGGGCCATTGTGAGCACCTGATCACTCATTCTTCTTTGTAAGTGGACTGTCTCTTCTGTCACATTTTTTCTCCAGTCTATACTTTACAGCCAGTTTACTAAAGTCCATGAAAATGTCTTGGGACTTTGACCATTGTTACATTGACTGTGTAGATGAACTTGGAGATGATAGCTTCTTTACAATACTAAGTTTTTCCACCCCTACTCATATAACTCTCTCTCTTTCTGCAGGTTATGATTTCTTTCAGTTTCACCTGAGAGTTTTCTCCTTGAGAACTTTATGCATTTCTTGTGAGATTGTTCTCAGGTGCTGTTGAGGTTTTACTTTTAACTCTTATTTATTTATTTACTTACTTACTTACTCACTTACTTACTTATTTATTTATTTATTTATTTATTTATTTAATGTTTATTTATTTTGAGAGAGAGACAGAGTGTGAACAGGGGAGGAACAGAGAGAGAGAGAGGAAGACACAGAATCAGAAGCAGGCTCCAGGCTCCGGGCTGTCAGCACAGAGCTTAAGACACTTAACTGATTGAGCCACCGAACACCCCTCAGCTCTTTGTATTTTAAATTTTGTTTTCCCTTTGGTAGAAAAACCATTGCATCTTGAATGTTGACCTTGCTTTCAGCAAGGTTGAACTCCGTGTTTTCCAGTGAACTCTGAAGCTTTCTTGGCAGACAATTATACACTCTCTAAATAATGGCTGCTCTATGTCTTTCTTTGAAGTATTTGTACCTCTTCTTTTTTATATTTCCATTCCATTGGGTTGACCTTGGAGATAGCATAAAGAATCGTGAGCCAATTCGGATGTCAATTTTCAAAGTAGTTTGAAATGGGCGCACCTGGCTGGCTTACTTGGTAGAACATGCAACTCTTGACGTCAGGGTTGTGAGTTCAAGCCCCATGTTGGATGTGACGCCTACTTTAAAAAAAAAGGTAAAATAAAGTATTTTGAAATCAGTATTTAACACGGGGACCGTGTGATTGTTCCATAAGTCCTACTTCCTAAGCAAAGGAAAAAGTCTAATGGTTGCTCAATCAGAAACTGCAGTTTAACGATAGATACCAGATGTTCTGTGTACAGAAGGAATTTAAGCATTGTGGGCAAAAAACCAGTTAAGAATTAGGGTTGGAATATGTCCTACCTTATGCTTTGCTTTTCAGCAACTTTATTCTTCCCTTTATCTGAGAGAGCATCTTATTTAAAACATAAAAAAACTTATTTTTGATAACAAGTAAGAATCTGAATACATTTTTGTTGTAAAAATATGACCCCACAATCTCAAGAGGTATCTGATTGATCCTCACCTGACCTAACCTCCCTTAAATAGATATTCTCTACTGTTACCTAATTATAATTTGTTCTGCCAAACATAGTATTTATAACTTAATTATGAAAGTTAAATAAGAATATATCCATGTAAACATTCAAATGTTAATACATTTAAACTTTTAAAATTATATAGCATTATACTACAGACACCAGCAACTTGACCTCACTTTATATCACATGTGGAGATTTTTCTGTGTCAACATAGGTACACATGATTTGGTCTTTGTGTCTGTGAACTGGCATTCCTTAAGATTGAAATAATTTCTCATCTTGCCATTTCTTATTTTATTTTATTTTATTTTAGAGAGTGAGTGAGCAGGGGAGAGGGGCAGAGAGAGAGATAATATCTTAAGCAGGCTTTGTGCTGGCTCTGGGATCATGACCTGAGCCGAAATCAAGAGTTGGAGGCTCAACCAACTGGCCACCCAATGCCCCATCATCTTGCCACTTCTTAATGATGGTTTCTTTGAGTGGTTTGTGTTTTCCTGTCTTCCAATGCTGCAATGAACACACTGAGGCCATCATTTTCCTTGAGGTCCCTACTTCAGAGACTTTTAAGAGCAAAGACTGTGTTCCACTGGATGAAGAGGACCTTAGCTGGACTCAGCTCTTTGTGGGTGATTCCTGGAAGTTGGAATCTGCAGACTCTGGAAATGGGAAGTTTGTGCCTAGAGGAGCCTGGGCACCAGAAACTCTTGTCTTCTGACACCAAGACTGTGGATCTGCAGTAAGTGGAATTGAAATTTCAGTATCGGGTGGCCAGCAATCCAGAAACATGATCAGGAACTCAAGGCTTGGGTACTGCAGATTCTGTGATGTCGGGAAGTAGGTGTTCCAAATGTGGGGCATGTGAAGGGTCAGAAGAATGAAGAGCCTGGAAAAGAATCAGGGACAGTCAGACAATGGGAGAGACTGCTGTGGGTCAGAGGGATTTCCCAGAATGGCAGCAGGGGTCCTGTTGGGAGAGTGGGTACCTGATGGAGGGGACAAGGGTGAGGGAGTGGGGGGGGGGCGGTGAGGGAGTGGTCTTCTGGAGGAGCTGCATGGAAAAAATTTGGAGCAGTTCTGGAAAGTCAGCGAGGCTAGCGAGACGGTTTTGAAATGAGGAAGCTAAGACATATGATATAAAATAGTTGTCTAAAGTGAAAAACCCAGCAAGTAGCTGAGCCAGTATTTAAACTCAGGTCAGTACAAACAATTTCCCAGCTGTAAACACCCTAAGAGTGTGGGAGAAGGTTAATCTGGGAGTTCTCCTTGGGACTTTATTTTGTAGTGTTTTCTTTTTGTTTTGAGAGAGAGAGAGAGACAGAGAGAGAGAAAGAGAGAGAGAGAGAGAGAGAATGAGAGAGAGAGAGAGACCATAGGAGCACAAGTGGGTGAGGAGCAAAGAGAGGGAGAGAATCCCAAGCAAGCTCTAGCACAGAGACCATCACAGGGCTCTATCTCACGAACCCGGGTTGATGCCCTGAGCTGAAATCAAAAGTCAAACACTCAAATGACCACCCAGATGCCAGTTTTGTAGGGTTTTTTTTTGTGTGTGTGTGGGGGGGAGGGTCTTGTTTTCAGGGGGATTGCATGTTGGGAAAAGCACCATATACTCTGCTTCAGGGAACAGCTAGGCATTCTCATGTAGTAAAGTGAGGATATCACATTGTGGTGGACCGGATGTTGTCCACTCCTCCTCCTCACCCAGATCCAAAGGATATTCTGTGCCTTGTGGAGGGTTCAGGGTTTCCAGGGAAAGCCATTGCTGGAAGCATAACTGGTATTGAAAACACAAACACACCAAGGAAAATTGTGCATCGCCCCCATGATTTGGAGAAGCCCCTTCTGGATGTGAGCAACTTTATTTATTTTTTTAAAATGCTTATTTATGTATTTTGAGAGAAAGAGCATGAATGAGGGAGGGGTGGAGGGAGAGAGAGAGAATCCCAAGCAGACTTCACTCTCAGTGTGGAGCCCTATGTGGGGCTTGATCCCACGCCTGTGAGATCATAACCTGAGCTGAAATCAAGAGCCGGATGCTCAACAAATGGAGCCACCCAGGTGCCTCTAGATCTGAACACCGTAAAGTGAAAAGTAGATAGTTACACAAATCGTGTGACTTTCTTTCTTTGTGCTTAACTTTGCATTTTCTTTTTCTTTTTCAAGTCACGAGTATGTGAATATTCTCTTTTTAAATAATGTTATCAACATATAAATATACAGCAAAATAGGAAAAATCTCCCCTCCATCCCCTGGCTGCCTCCTCTGATACACAAGTATGTGTGGATGTGCATCTCCCCTCCTTTACAAAGCCACTCATGACTTATACTTTGAAATGTACTCATTAACTTTCCTAAACATTAATCTCTCTGCATTTCTGTATCAATGTCTTAAAATCTGTGCCAAACTGTGGGAATTGAAGTGTTTTTAGAACCAAGCCAGGTAGAGTAGTGGAAATACAAAGGGGAATGAGAAAGCTCAGGTAGAAAGATAGCAAATGCTCCAGGGAGTGTCGAGACATAAAAGCCAGAGGCCATGAAGAGTATTTTGAAATAGAGGAAGCAAACACAGCATTCAGTGCCACCAAGAGTACCAAATGCTGACAAAATTGCTAGAGGACCAAAAGATATTTATAAGTAGAAGACACGGGAGACCTATGACAGAGCTCTTTTGATGGAATGATGGAGAGAAAATCCAGGTTCGAACATCTAGAAGAAGAGGGAAGAATCAACTATATAACATTAATATTTCTAGGGGCACTTGGATGGCTCAGTTGGTTGAGCATCTGACTCTTGATTTGGGCTCAGGTCATGATGCCAGGGTCATGGGCTAGAGCCCCGCATTGGGATCCGCACTGGACATGAAGCCTGTTTTGGATTCTCTTTTTCTCTCTGCCCCTCTCCCATACTGTCTCTTACACATACTCTCTCTCTCTCTAAAATTAAAAAAATATTAAAATACTTCAGAGTAAGAGGGACATGTAACATGTTGCAATACAGCTGTTGAGAACATGAGAACCAATACACCAGAGTGACAATGTATGAGCTGTAACGTTACGTTACTGAGAAGTCAACAGGGTCAGGCACCAAAGTACAGGCAGAGGGATTAGCCTTAAAAAGTAGGAACCATGTTTTGTCTATCTGCAGTCACAAGATGGAATGAGGAGACAACAAACTAGATGCCAAATGGCTGGTGTTTTAGAGAGTGAAAGGTTAACCTTGTTTCTCCCTGCTGACTTGTATTTTCTATATAAAGAAGTTGGTAAGAACATCTGCTGGGAGGAGGAAAGAGTTTGAAGGATGAGATTTTGATGAGTAGAGCACTTGGGAAGGAACAGTTTTAGAGGGAGGACAGGCAAGCAGGGGAGAGATGTGCAGATGGCTTGCCAGGTGGGGGTGGGGGGCGGGGGGCGGCAGACAATGAAGTTGGGAGAAAGTAGAAGAGGCTGAAGACTTTGCATAATCTATATAAGCGCCATGCATCTCACTTTCTTTTATTCCAATAGCCCAGAATAAGAGATGTGTGTGGCTCTGTGCAATTTGAGCATTATGATCTGTTCCACATCATTAGTTTCTGATTATTTAGCTGGCCAAGCTTCCTCCTCTGCTTATAAGTATCTATCTTTTGTATCTTCTCACTAAGTACAATTATTATTTTTTTAAAATGTTTTATTTATTTCTAGGAGACAGAGAGAGAGACAGCGTGAGCAGGGGAGGGTCAGAGAGAGAGGGAGACACAGAATCTGAAACAGGCTCCAGGCTCTGAGCCGGCAGTCAGCACAGAGCCGGACGCGGGGCTCGAACCCACGAACCGCGAGATCATGACCTAAGCGAAAGTCGGACGCTTAACCGACTAAGCCACTCAGGCACCCCTCACTAAGTACAATTAAAAACCATATGCAACATTTTGCACAAAGTGGAAGCTCCCCAAATGTGGGGAAAGAGGACAGTCATGTGCAAGATCAATGTGAGCATAGAAGCTCAGTGAGTGAAAGTATAGGAAGACCTCCATTCAAGACAGGAAGTGCCTTCAAGGGAGTCCAGGCATGAGCCATCTTAGGGCATCGCCTGCTGTACGCCCAGCTTGTCCAGTGAGGTAGGCATGAGATGCTCAAGTGGACGGCTTGGGAAGTGCTCTGGGAACACTGCAAAGTCTTACCACACTGTGCTTGGAGGCATCCGACAGGGTCCCGCTTGAGAGTGTGTACTTCTCAGACTCGGCTTTGGTTTTCCTGAGTCCTCTGAACCATTTCCTGTACTGCTCCAGGACCTGCAGAGGCAGAGGGCACTTGGGTCAGCTCACGGAGAGGGGCGAGGACAGGAAGGGTCTTGGATGGGGGCGCAACAGTGGTACCTGCTGGCTGAGGAGGCAGTAGACGAGGAAGATGAAGACGCCCTGTAGGCTGTTGATGATGGTGAAGAGGTACGCCATGACGTGGGCGGCTGGCCCCACCTGCAGGAGGCCCAGACACCACGTGCAGCCCAAGATGAGGAGCTGAGCCGTCGCCTTGAATGTCAGCATCCTGGGGAGGAGGAGGAAGGGTGCTCGTGATGCACAACACAACCAGGGCTGTTTTCCTGTCCACTCCACGGATGGTTCCTACTGAGTCACAATCAACTTTGAAATCTACTGTCAATGACTCTCTAAATACAAATGCTATTTGGGTCTGGGATGGCATTTTGACGAGGACTGGGGATGGTAGTGACACTCCAGAATGTGAGTGTCAAAAAGATCATGATGTTTCAGGAAGATCCTTAATTTCATTCAGCTGACAGTATTGAGAACATTCTGTGCACCTGGCGCTGGGCTGGTGCCTGGGCATTCAAAGCAACCAAGACAAGACTTCTGTTTTCACAGACCATAGAGTCTGGTGGGAAGACAAAAACGATCACGTATAACATTTGGAAAGTGAGGTACTTCTCCCCAGGTCCCTTCCAGGGATGTTCCTGTCCTCATTCTCTCCATGACCTGACCCAACACATGCTTTGCCCAGAATAGAGACCACTGATTCTGTGCAGAGTTGAGGGAAGGGAAGGACATCCCCAAACTCTTAGATGATGTGACATGTGGTAATGAACCTGAGTTCGCCTGGTGCAAGAGAAGGGGAAGGTGGGGGAAGAGCACACGTGAGGTATGGCCGTGAAAGGGGACACTGGATTCTGGGAACAGTTATGTGATTATTTGAGTGTGTTATAAGGACATGATGTTCTGAGGACCTACTATGTAAGGCATGGAAGCAATCCCTGTTTCTCAGAGCAAAGTCTGTCCTTTGTGCAGCTGAGGTAGTTTGATGCTGGGGTTGTGCATGGATAGGATGTTTTTGGCATGGGTGTCATCAGCAAACCACAGCATCTGAGCTGGCTGCCAAGTGGGTGGCTGTATACCTCTCCTCCAGCCCCCTCAGGATCTGTGAAAGGACATCAGATCTTGGAGCCGTGGGGTTAATGCTCTGTATGGGGAGTAGGGGCTGTGCCCCTCTGACCCATCCTCACCTGGTGTTCTTGAGGGTGGACACATCGCTGGTGATTGAAGAGAGCTTGCTTTTCACAATCCAGAAGGTCATCAGAAAGAAAACCGAATTAATCTGCAAAAAGCCCACATGCATATTAAATTCACTCCACATCTGGTAAGCAGCCTCCTAGCTCATCCAACGCCTAACCCAGCAGGTAAGAAGCTTCTGTATTTTGTAGCAGTGCTGGAAGGCTAGACCAACCACCTTGTAACTCAGGCAGGTGTTTGTCCTGTAATTTCGGTGGTCAGATTGATGCAGTTTGCATTAAATTCCAAATTTTAATACTGAAAGTCCCAGGTCTCAGGAAACATGTTAGTCCCGGCTTTACAATGGAAATTCCTGCATCCTTGGGTCTCCACCAGTCCTGGCTCAATTGGAATGATTGCTCAGCCTCCCTGTAACCTCTTGATACACCTGCTCTTTGAATGAGTTTGGCAGTCAGGATGCTCTGACTTCATGCATTACTCACCGAGAAGATGATGCAGACGGGGCCAAGGAAGGTCCATATAAATCCTTTGTCTGTGTGGAGCCAGCATCTAAGAGAGAGATGAGAAGTGATTCAAGAAAATATTGGCCTTTGGGGATAAAGAATCGCTAAAATGTGGAATACATAATTATTAAATACCTCATTATGAGCATTTAAAATAATGAAATCTTAAGGACTTAAAAACAGTCTGTTCAATGAACACCATCTTCCACCAGATAGATGTCATTGGAGTGGTCACTGACCTTTCCTCTGCCTCATGTTCTGGTGAAATTAAATTGCTATTGATTCTATGATGACTATGGTTGTGCTGAAGAAGATAAGGACAGTGGGAATTTGCATTTACCGTGTGGGTGTTCCATAAAGGTGAGGTCTGGATGCAGCAGAAATGGCCACAATTAGAGCTGGGACTCCATAGCCCACAGGGAACATGATTTTCTTCATGAACCTGCTCATACTGGAGTAGTTGACCACCGTCAGGTTGCGTGCAGTGAGGAAGAGGTGTAGACTCTCCAACAGCATCCAGGTGAAGGAGGCCAGGTAGAGATAGTGTAAGGCACCCGCGATGATGGTGCACAGCACCTGGGAGAGGAGTAAGTAGTCATCAGGAGGGACTGTCAGGGAGGAGGGTGGCCCCAGCACCTCTCCCATACCTTGCTACTAGAAAGAACTCTCATGTATATGGTTAAGTTGTCGAGAGAGAGTTTGTCTAGTTGATTAATCAGTGTGAAATAGGCTATTTACTTCTCCAATTTCCCCGGGACCCAAGGCCATTTATTAAGGTATCAGTGCAGCACAGCTCCACGAACTGAGTATCCCCCAGGGCAGAGCAAGGGGTCCTCTGTGATACTGTCAGTACCTTGATCTTGGTCTGGTTGATGGCCGTGAGGAAGAGCAGGTGGGCCAGGAAGAGGCAGACTGCGAGCTGCAGGTGCAGCGAGGTGCTGGTGTTCTGGATGGCTTTGCATAGCAGGAAGGTGAGGGCTGCCATGAAGAGACACAGCAGAGAGAGGCCTAGCCCTACATAGGTGATCACAACCAGCACAGAATCCTCCTGCTGGGACCCATCAATGAGGAGATCACAGTCACATCTTTAAAAGCATAGACTAGAATGGTAAAACTTAAAAACTCTGATAGTAATGTTGGCAAAATGGAACAATTGCGACTCTTATATACTCCTTTGTGAGAATGTAAAGGGTAACAACTACTTTGGAATGGAGCTTGAGAGCTTTTTATGAAGTTAAACATACACTTACCAGAGGACCCAGAAACTCCATATCTGGGTATTTACCAAGAGAAATGAAAAGTAATGTCTACAAGAACAATGTTTATGCATGTTCATAGCAGCTTTATTCATAATAGCCTAAACTGGAAGCAGTGGAAATGCCCATTAATTGGAGAACAGATAAAAATCTGTGGTATTAGTCATACGTTGGGATGCTATCTAGCAATAAAAAGGAATGAACTATTTTTACGCTCAGTAACATGAGAGAATCTCATAGAAGGTTGAGCCAAAGAACCAGAAACAAAAGAGAACAATTCCACTCTACTGAATGACTCTAGGACAGTCAAAATAAACTATAGCAATAAAATGAGATCTGTCATTTCCTGGGGGTTGGGACGGAAACACTGAGAGACTACTGAGGGGCTTTCTGAGGTTATGGGAAAGTTCTACAGCTCAGCCACATTTAGAACATGGGTTTCTTACAACTGTTAAAACTTACAAAGTGTATGCATATAATCGGACTTCTATTGAAAATATGTTGTATTCCAATAAAGTCAATTGAAAAGTGAATTCCTTGAGGGTTGGATGTCTAGAAGAGAAGTAAAGCTAATATAAACTCAGCTGTACCTATGTGATGGGCTAACCCTCCTTAAAGACATCAAGCCTTTGAACCTACGAGGGTTGTTTTTCGATGCTTTAATTTGTGTATCACTATGTTTATTTGTTTTACAGGTTGCTCTCCTGGAAGTGATGTGTCAGTCCTACCCATGCCAATGACCTGAGAGCACCTTCATGAATATTTGTATCAGGTCAGCTAGGAAATAATCATAGTCTTGGGCTGAGAAAAATTACACAGATCACAAAAGCGCATACACTTATCTGTCTCCCTTGCTGTCCTCCCATCTCTCCCCATTGCTAAGGATTCATTCCAAATCCTAGTACTTATCAAAATAAGTCAGGCAGAAAAGGACAGACACCATATGTTTGCATGTATAGGAGGATTAGGAGGAACTTAACGGAGGACCATGGGTGAGAAGAAGGGGAAAAATAGTGGGGGAAAGGGAGGGAGGCAAACCATGAGAGACTCTTGAATGCCTAGAACAAACTGAGGGCATACGGGGTCAGGGGGAGAGGAAAGGGGGTGATGGACACTTGTGGGGATGAGCATTGGGTGTTATATGGAAACCAACTTGACAATAAACTATTAAGAAAATTAAAAAAAAACATTAAAAGAAAACCCTAAAAAAAGATTGAAAGGAAATCCTTGTTTGAAAGAAAAAGTCAATTATTCTGGTATTGAAAATGGTGAACCAATGGTTGCGTGTGCACGCACATACACACACACAGACACACACCTGTTCTTGGAAATAATTCAAATGCCACAGTGTGATGAAAACCAAAACCACCATTTCCACTTTCTGCAAAACTAGGTAATAATTGGAAGAGATTCTAACACCAGAGAAGATTGACTAGAAGTATACATTGGAGGAAACTAGAGTAATCTGTGTCATGATTACAATACTGGGAATGATGTGGGTGGGAGTTTTCATCCACCAGTTGGTTTAAAGATTCAGAGGAGTTGAAGCTAAGTGTTTAATTACCCAAATAAACCATTTTTACAAGAAGTTTGGCTCTGATTGTAGAGAAAAACAGGTTTTGTACATGAAAATCTTACTGCTGACATTTAATTTTGCTTAGATAAAAAATTTAAACTTACACAAAACCCACAAAACCCTGAACATGTTTTTACATAAATATCTTGAAAATAACTCCTTCAAGATACACCATCTGCCTTAATGATAAGTGATCAAAAGGACAAAACACAAGGTCTATACAAAATGTCACAGAAAAAGGAGGAAGAGAGTAAAAAAATGTAGGTAAGGAATACCAAATAATTGTCAACATGGAGCAGATGAAAATTGTGACGTTATTTACCTTGAATCAAAACATGTAAGGAAGCTCTTGCTTTTATAAGAAAGAAATGAAAGCAGAGACACAAAGCCTCATAGAAGAGAGATCTTGTGAAGTTGTGCATTAGAATAATTTCCAGTAAAGAAATGGAAGAAGAAATTCATTTGCAGTAATGAAGGCAAAATTTGAAGAGCTCATATGAAGAATAGACCCTATTGAAGCACAGTTTAAGAGATACAGAGAACAGGAATGGAAAAGATGGTCAAAATTAAGTTAATATAAAGAAAGAGGTAAAAGGAAATCAGAGGAAAAGAAATACAAGAACTAGGTAAATGAAAGGCAGAATATGCAGAATTGGTCTTCAGTGAAGGGAACCAAATCATCGAAGAGAACAAAGGTTGAACAGTATATTTCAAGGCATATTTTCAAAAATGAAAGAAAAGTCAAATCTATACGCTGAAAAGAAACACCTTGAATAAGTGGGTGGGGAGATTAGCCAAGGATGATAGTATAGCTACCCAACTTTAAAATGTAAAGGAGGGGTGCCTGGGTGGCTCAATCAGTTAAGTGTCCAACTTTGGCTCAGGTCATGATCTCACGGTTCGTGGGTTCGAGCCCCGTGTTGAACTCTGTGCTGACAGCTCAGAGCCTGGAGCTTGTCTTTGGATTCTGTATCTCCCTCTCTCTCTGACCCCACTCCTGCTCACACGCTCTCTCTCTCAGAAATAAAATAAAACCAAAAGAAAACATTAAAATGTAAAGGAATCCATTGGGTGGCTACGGATATGTGGCAATATACTCTGAGCCAGCAATGTTATTGCAACATTGCAGAAACTGAAGCTTGCAAAAAAATGTTTGTCATTGGAGATTTGTTAGAGTATGGAAAATCCACAAAATGGAAAGCTATGTAATTGAATGATCAAGTTCTTTATGTATCGATACAGAATCTCAAAAGTATTTGAAATGGAAAAAATGCATAAGAATGAATATGGTGGGCAATCAATGGCTGGAGTAAAAATGAAACTATATATTATATGTGTTTGCTTGTTTATACATAAAATATCTCTAAAAGGGCTCAGAATGGAGATTTCTTCTAAGAAGGACCTTGGTCACTGGGGGCCACGGGTGGAAAAGAGACTTTTCAATGTTTCTCCTTCAACCATGTGAATATTTTCCATCTCTTCAAAAATTTAACTGGGAAAACTTGTATAACACATTTTATTCTTTGCTGAAATGGCAGGAGGAACACTGTTTTGGGGGTGCTGTTTGAATTTGTCTGTATTCCCATGTGGCCTGGCCATTTAGTTAAAAGAGTCCTCATTTTTATCTACCTGCTGTCACCTAGGAGAATCTCAATTTCTGGTACCCTCCCGCACCCCCTGCCCTGGAAGGAGTAACCCAGTCACCCGGGCAGGAGAGGATGATGGCTTGGCCCTCCATGCTGAGGGGTCCCTTCTGACCCCTCTTATCACAGCCTTTCCTTTTGGGTCATCTGTAGCCCCTATCATCCTTGTCTCCACGGCCCCCCCAGGGAGCTCACCTGCACGTCGTAGTGGGCCATGAGGATGGCAAAGCTGCTGAGGTGGGTGCATTGGCAGGTGGTGCTGGAGTCCTCACTGGCCACCAGCCTGCAGCCTGTGGTGGACCAGTGACCGCACCCATCCTGACCACGTTCCCAGAAGACACAGAACACCTTGTGCATTGGCCCGGGGGTCACTGGCTGTAGGAACAGGGCACAGATGTGAGCTGGTTGGTGGTTCTAGTGCTCAGAGATGCTGACCCAAAGCTGACTCAGAAGGGCTGACTTTCCTAGGGAGGTGATTGCTTGTGGGAGAGCCTCCCCTTCCCAGAGCTGAGCTGAGCAGCGAGGCTGAGCCCAGGTCTCCGGTTCCTTCAACACCCACACCCCCAACACACCAGCACTCACATGGTGGGAGAAGATAAAGGTGACGGGGGAGCTGAGGTTCTGGGTGTCCTTGTTGCTCATAAAGGCAGAGTTGACATCTGAGAGCAGGACAGGGGAGGCCTCTCCCAGCAAGCCTTTGTGCTCATGCAGAACTTCTTGCTGTTTAGGGTCCAGGACAAGGGGCACCTCACCCAGTAGCTTGCTCATCCCTGGAGTGGAGAGGAGGCCCACCACAGAAGCACCTGCAGGCCAAGGCCAAGGCTGACATGCCAGGGTCAAGGCCAGGGCCCCTTCCTCCTTAGGTGGACTCTCCCCTAGAGCCCCACCCACCCTACACTCTCCTTTAATGTTTAATTCTGTGCCACTGAGACCTGTCCCATCACAAAGTCTCAGTAGCCTTCCCTTCCCCATTGCAGTCATTACCGAAGTCACTGGATTCCTGTGCCACATCCCAGTTCAGCTGCATCTTTGTCTGGCTCTGGCCCAAAGTGACATCCCCGGTTCCTTGCTCCTGCACCTTCAAAGACAGTTCTGTGGTGGTGGCAATGGCATGAGGGGAGGGAGAAGTCAGGCTACTGCCTGAAGTACTGGAATTAGATCTTTTTGGTATGCGGCTAAACCACATGAATTTTAAGTACTGAAATAAGGGTAATGTGAGTGGTTTAGTACTGTTATTTGAGCATTTAAATATTTCTTTTTCTTTCTTTCTTTCTTTCTTTCTTTCTTTCTTTCTTTCTTTCTTTCTTTCTTTCTTTCTTTCTTTCTTTCCCTTTCCTTCCTTCCTTCCTTCTCTTTCTTTCTTTCTTTCTTTCTTTCTTTCTTTCTTTCTTTCTTTCTTTCTTTCTTTCTTTCTTTCGATGAGGGAGGGGCAGAGAAGGAGGCAGGGAGAGAATCCCAAGTAGGCTCTATGCTGTCAGCACAGAGCCCGATGTGGGGCTTGATCTCACAAGCTGTGAGATCATGACCTGAGCTGAAATCCGAGTCGGACACTTAACGGACTGAGCCACCCAGGCAGCCCTTGGCCGTTTTTAAAAGTTGAAAACTGAAATGTTCCCAGAGATTGCACTTTTTTAGAAATATTTCTACTGAACTTGCATAATCTCCAGAAAAGGAAGAAACTGCTAACAGACAAGGCTTTTGTTGCTATGATAATTCTAATTCTGTGGGAAATAAGCTTAGGGATTCCCTGAGCTTGCACCCATGGGTTAACAAGGCAGGGGGGAGTTGCCCAGTGTGGAGCTAATTACCAAAAGAAAGGTGCCTTGTTGACCTTGAGGTAGCATGCTCTGTCTGTCTTGTCCCCTAGGAAAGTTAGGATACACAGACTGGCGTCTCATCACTGCCGCAAACAACTGGCGCCAGGACTTTGATTTTTTATTGACCCACACCCTAACACTGCATATCTTCAAAACTCCCTTTCCCTCACACCCGTGAGTCAGTGTTTACGATTTCATTGTGCCTTTCTGCATGTCCATCATGCTTGTAAGTCTTCTGATACTAATAAAAACAGAACAAGGACACTTACTCAGGGCTCTTGTCTCCTTCTGGACATTAGCCTCTCTCGCATTTTAATCCTGCGTCTGCCCTTTTGCTGGACAAGAGAGAACTCCAGACCCAGAATCTGTGACATAACTCTAGTTCAAAGATTTTCCAAATTTGAATATAAACAACATTGTCATTAAATCTGATGTAGGTATTTGCAACTCAAAGTCTAACAAGGTCTGGTGTCCAGACTACAAAAAGAATTCTTACAACTCAATAATAAGACGAATAACCCAATTTAAAAAACCCAAAGATGAGCTCGACTCCTGCTTGGAGCTCCATGCTGAGAGTGTGGAGCCTGGGTGGGATTCTCTCTCCCTCTCTCTCTGCCCCTTGTGGGATTCTCTCTCTCCCTCTCTTTCTGCTCCTTGCTCAAAATGGTAAATGTAGAGTTACTAGATGACCTACCAATTCCACTGTTAGATATCTACCCAAAAGAAATGAAAACATACGTTCACACAATGATTTGTTTATGAATGTTAATTCATAATAGCCTCAAAGCAGAAACAATTTAAGTGTCGATCAACTGATGAATAGATAAATAAAATGTCTATAACCTTATGAAGGCATACTATTTGCCAATCAAAAGGAATGAAGTACTGATATCAGCTACAGCATGGATAAACTTCAAGATGTATCCTTAGTGAAAGAAGTCAATAACGTAAGGTCACAGATTATATGATTCCATTTATATGAAATGTCCAGAATAGGCAGACAGGTAGAGACATAAAGCAGGCTGGTGGTTGTCAGGGGCTGGGGGTTGTGGGGAATGCAGAGTCACTGCTCATGGGTACGGGGTTTCTTTTTGGTGTGATGAAAATATTCTAAGAGTATTTAGTGGTAATGGCTGCACACCTTTGTGAATATGCTAAAAACCATTGAATTATACACTTTAAATGGGTAACGTTGGGCAAATTACATCTCAGTAACACTGTTTAAAAACACCTGATTGAGGTGAGTCTGCCTGATAATTACCATCTGCACATGGTGAAATTAAAAAAGAAAAAAGTCTGGAAATGCTTTCTTTGAGCCCCAAATAAAACCATGAATAAAATGATTGCAATTCTTTCAAAACGCATGCAAAAGGAGTCCACAAAGATGGAAAGATAATAAACAATGACCAGACTACTTGAGGATGCGGGACTCAGAATCAAATATTTGTGGCCAGCTTTTAATTCTCTCTTTGGCATCTCCTGGGTAGGACAGGTGCTGAAGAAGCTGGGAAAGTTGCACAGAAATAAGCATGTGTTTCAACAATGAAGCCATTGACATGTGTTATTTAAGATTATACTTAAAATTAGATCAGATAATATTACATAGTTTTCAACTTTTCCATATTAACTGCATTTTCTTCATTTCCAAGCCGTGTTGAGTTTATTTTTGAATACCTATTCTTATGAACCTAATTGTTGCAATTTTCTGTTATAATTATATAAACGACATGATAGACTTACTGATATTTGTATATGTTTATTTTTGCTTATCCTTTAAACACTCTTAATCTTTTGTGCATAAAACAAATAAAAGACTTAGTGGCTTTTATGGCCACTTATAAAATAAGACAGGAGCTTATTTTATAATATGAGTTCTGAATTCTTTTAAATAAAGTCCTGAGATGTGAGTGTGGTCACTTGGCTCCAGTGGGGCCGTCTCTAGGAAGAGGGGGGAGTGAGAAGGTGAACAAAGGGAGCAGGAGACTGGAACATACTCACATACTTACCTGTGCCTGCAGGAGCATGCACGTTCAGTGGCCCGTCGGGCAGGAACTTGCTCAACCCTCTCAGGATGTCCTCCAGGCCAATGAGCAGGTGAGTGGCCACACAGTGCTGCTCTGGGGGAGCCAAGGTCTCCAGGTCCCCCGGGGTCTCCAGCAGCTCATCTATTCCCTGCACAAGGTCCTGGGGTTTGGGGACAAAGAGCCAGTGGGCAGTGGATCAAATGGGCTGCATGAAGACGTGGCCATTCAGCCCAAGAGAACAGACCCTAGAGACTGGGTATTTGGAAGGTAACAATGGCATGCGTTAGATTCCTTGGATGGTCCTTGTCACTTAGATCTTAGCCACTCAGAGCTCAACCTGGGTCAGAAAGGCCAAGGATGACATAAACCCAAAGCCTAGAACCAACCAATAGGGAAATAAATCAGTGCACCTGGGTGTCTTTAAAAGTGCTTCTAGATAGCTGGGTGCCTTAGCCTTCTCTCCCCCCAGGTGAGGGACCAGTTGCAGTGTCCATTACATAGGAGCTTGTCTACATCCCTACCCAAGTGACCCAGGTCTCTATGGGATTTCATATGTTGCCTCTTTCCTGGTTCTGACTTTACCTGGATGGTGTTCTTGGTCAAAGCTGGCTTGAAGTCTTGAGATAACTGATGGACCTTGTCAAAGAAGTGGGAGAGACTCTGGGGAAAGAGGACACAGAGGTGGGTCAGAGAGCCTGAAAAGGGAGTTTGGGGAGAGGGTGGACACTGACGGTTGCTGAAGACCTTTCTGCTTCTAGTCTTCTGCTGAGGCCTCACTCACCTGGCTGTTGACTCCATAAGGTGATGTCCATGTGGAGAAGGGGACCTCTGCAGGAAAAGAGGCAGAAGCACCACTGGGGTGTGTGTGTGTGTGTGTGTGTGTGTGTGCATGCTTTTTGTTTTGTGAGGTCTGGTGCACACACACATGCTTATGTGCAAGAGTGTGTGCGCACACACATGCACATGCATCTGTGTGTATGCATGTGTGTGTATTGGACTATATACCTTCACATATGGTGAGGTTCAGACCATGCAGAGTCCTGGATCTGGCCACCCAGTCATGGTGGCAGTAGCATCTGTAGCTGCCCTTCACATTGATGCAGCGGGTGGTGTTGTGGCATTGGTGTTTTCCGGAGCTACATTCGTCCACATCTAGAAACATGAGAGAGAGGATCAGTCCCCTATCCTAGCCTTGCTCAGACCTCTCCTATACTCAGTAAGTCCAGCCTTACTACCTTCCTTCATTTTCCTCAAGGTCAGACATCTAGGATTCCATCATAACAGAAATGGCGGGTGCCATCTGGTGATAGCACTCTCTACTCAACAACCACCTCAGAGCAGCGGTCGGCAAACCATGGCCCACAGCCAAACCAGGCTGTTGCCTGTTTCTGTAAAGGATTTTTTTTTATGTGGCTAGGAAGAACAAAATGAAAGGAAGAGCCATCTTTTGTGACCCATGAAAACTATATGAAATTAAAATATTAGTATCCATAAATAGAATTTTATTGGAATACAGCCACTCCCATACATGTATGTGTTGTCTGTCTGGTTTCACACTATAATGGCAGAGTTGGGTAGTTGTGACAGACACCTTGTGGCCCACAAAACTAAAGATATTTATGATGTGGCCCTTTACATATGGAGTTGACTGTCCTCTACATTCAAGCAAGGTTGACAAGATGAGAACTTCGTGTGTGCGTGTGTGTGTGTGTGTGTGTGTGTGTGTGTGATATTTCAGGTCAGAGCTGCTTGGTGAGTATGGTAGATAGAATAACGGCCCCTTCAAAGACATCCAAGTCCTTATGCCTGGAGCCTGTGATTACGTTATTTTTTATCCAAAGGAAATTTTGAACTTGGTGATTAAGTCTCTTGTTGAGGGATTATCCTG
>JAESUZ010000493.1:0-50528 GCA_017311185.1 Proteles cristata cristata
CGATTCCTCCACAATGTTACCTCGAAGGTGCAGAGATGAAACGGCGTTTGTCTGGGAAGGAAGCGTGTGAAGTGTTGGGTGACATGCAGCATAATGCTCACTTTGTGCCTCCAGTCCATCTCTTTGTACCATGAGTGATCTGTGTCTCCTCGACTCCTGACGCCCAAGTAGTTCCATAATTTCTAGTTGCTTTATGCGGGCCTCTCTGAACCTGGGTGATTTTGTGAGAGCTGCTGAGAGCATGAAAGTGAGGGCAACTGCCGTGTTATGGAGACATGGGAGTCTTTTTATGAGCTCCTAGATTGTGCCACCACATGAGGGACCTGAGGGAGTCGGAAGCGAGGAGGTTTCGAAGATGGCATAGGATTGGGTGCGCTTCGTGCCTTCTTCATGGGAAATACAGAGTTCTACAAGAGTGACGTGATCTGTGTGAGTTAGAGATGGTGGTATCTAAGGAATGAGGTTAGAGAATGCAAACGTGAAGAATGCAAGTGCTTCCCAATGAGATGTGAAGGTTGAGTCAGTGAGGATCAGAGCTTAGCAGTGCGTCTGGAAGTGTAAGGAACTGGGAGCAGAGAAAGGGGAATGAAGGGGAAAGTCTTAATCAGTGTAAACGTGAGGGCACACTTGGATGAGTCTAGTAGTGTGTGGGATAGAATAAAGACTCCTGTGTGTTTTTGAGGGCAGGAGGTTGTTGGGCAGAAAACCTAAGGATCTTTATCAGATCGCTGTCCCTTCTTCCCCCATTAGAGGGCATCTCCTAAGGAGAGGACACCAGTCTTCCAGCAAAAAGTGAAATCGACAGGTTCCTCCTTCGAGACCCTATCTGGTCCTTGATGGTCCATTTCCTACTGGTCGTCAGACCTCGGCCCACATGATGATCAACTGAGCTCATCTTCCCAGGAGCAGACTGAATTTGGCTTGCCACTTCTCAGAGAGCTGTGACCCTTCCTTCGCCTCCATCTTTGTAAACATGGTCCCGTTCTCATACCCTTGCACTTCTGCTTACTTGTCCTTGTGGAGACATCCCTCGAGTCTCTCGGGTTTTCTTACATGGCTGAAATGAATATCTTCCTGAGGGAAAGACAACTTGAATCCTCGCCGTAGTCTGGACATGGACTTGGATCCGCTTGAATCTCTCATCTCTCCGTTTGTAGACAGCAAATGCCTTGCTTCCTTCGTCACTCTCGACTTTCAGTTCAGACAGCTCTACTTAGGAGGATTTTTATTGTCAGAGATGGATAAGAAACAGTTTGGGACAATGACACTGTTTTCTTCCTGCCTGGGAATAGAATCAAGCTGTGTTTTGGTTGTGTAAGATTTCTGTTCAGTTGCATCCACATTGAAGATAGATCCAATCCTTCCTACATTCAGTACATTTCCATTGCTATCTCAGACACTCCTGTGTCAGAGAGGCTCGGAGAATACAATCTTTTTTCTGGCCAAAGTTCCAGAATAGAAGGAGTCAAACTTTTTTTTTAAATTTTTCCCAAATTTTGACAGTCAGGTGGATAGAATAGATACCTATTGTCTTCATGGAGAGGCCAAAAGTGTGTCCTGGAACTGTGCTATCCCAAAGGGTAGTCAATATAGTGTAATATTTGTTTCCCTGACTCGACATCTGTCACTGTGTGGAACACATTTTCATTTTAGCTGTTATGCGTGACCCCAAGTTGCCCCTAACGTATCCGCGGAACCTGTAACATTACCTTATAAGGTCCAAAGGACTTGGCAGATGTTCTTCAATTAAGGACCTTGAGGTGAGAAGATCATTTAGGATTAGATGAGTGGATCTCTAGGACCTATTTTCGATTTCTGACCTCTAGTAGAACAGAAGAAATTATTGGCGTTTTTAATCCACTCAATTTGTGCTAACGTGATACCACTTTTGATAGATGATAATAAGTATGCTGCCTGAAGCTAAAGACCTCCACATGCTCTGGATTCACTGGGGGATTTACAAATGGGCAGTCTCTATCTACCCAATGTCCTTTCTTTTCTGAGGGCAGAGTTGCTCATCAGAGTCCATCGTACTGCCCAGTCTTCGTGCAGAATCAGGAGCTTAGAATCCTTGAACTTTCAGTCACGTGACATGGGACGGCCACCCACTATTTCAGGTATACCCACTTTTTGGACCATCTCTGAATCCATCATTACCAGTTTGGGAGCGTTCATCATCAAACGTGTTGACATTCAACCACAGACGTAGCAACGTCTCAGCTCACCTTTTGTTCCTGTGGTGCATTCCGTCTTTCTGAATACATTCTGTGTTTTTAACTTTTTTCGCTTTCTTTTTATACTTCTATCTCAATCCCATCTTTCTATCATCCTTACTCTTTGGGATAGGACAGTTCTTTTCCTTCAGCACATAGTTTGGCATTGTCACGCCGTTTCCACAATCGCTGGGGAGAAGTTTACGGCCTGACAAATCACCATTCGTTGGACGTGTTGTGTGCTTCTCTCTAGTTGCTTTAAGGACTTTGTTATGAAGGTTGTGAATATAGGTTTTCATGACCTTTGGAGTGGATTTATGTTTGCCTTTCCTGTGCTGAGCTTCCTAATGATGTTTCCTGATTCTCAGGATTTGTTCTTCCGTCATTTCTGAAAAGGATCTTGACCATGATCACTTTGTGTTGTCTTCCTTTCTTTGTGTTACTCTTCACGAACCTCAGTTGGATATGTCCTACTGTCACATTGTGTCCTCATTTCCCATAATCCCCCCTCATACTTCCCATCTAGGGATCCCTCTGATTTCTATATGTGGGTACTTCCTTAGCTGCATCCTGCGGCTCACACATTTTATTTTCATCTGTGACAAATGTCATGTTTAACTCATCCCAGGGTTTTCAAATAATTTCCAGAATGTTATTTTTCATTTCTAAAACGACCACTTTTAGGGAATCTTCTTCTTTCTTGGTAGTGTTTTAAGGTGTCCCATTCTTGATCATTTTAAACATTCTTATTGACCACCCCTACAGCTCTGTTACATCAATGGATCTTTAAAGCTAAAACTAAAGAGTTTAGTATATTTGCAGAAGCTAACTAAGAGGTACATGATTTGAAGTTTACTTTTTTTTTTCTTTATTTTCGTAATCTTTGGTTATCTTTGGAGAGAGAATAAGTGAGACACAGAGTGTGAGCAGGAAGGGTGAGAGAGAGAGGGAGACTCAAAATCCGAAGTAGGCTCGAACACACAAGCTGTGAGATCATGACCTAAGCCGAAATCAGTGGCCAAACCAACTAAGCCACCCAAGAGCCCCTGTTTTGTAGTTTTGGATTGTGAGCTCCATTTCGCAAGTCATTCCGTAGAGAAGATGGTTTAACGTCGAGACCTAAGGATCCGGAGCTCTTGTCTATTTTCTGTGGTCAGGCATTACAAGAAGACTACAATCGATGGTTTCACGTTCTATTAATTTGTAACTTATAGGCTTCAGTGACACCAAAACAGTTGTGGGTACTGTGCCTTAGATTTCCCTTCTTCCCTCGATCAATGATGTTTTTCCTGAAATGAATGCACACACTTCCTCTGTCCTGCCTACGAGTGAAAAAATGATGAGGAAGAATTTCTACAAAGGGTACAGAAACAGAAACCCAGACTCCCAAATAAGAGAGGAGGGCAAGATGATAACTGGACCCAATGGGTACCTTTCCCCCATTGGCGAAGCAGACATGCTGAGCTGGACCTCGACAAATCTTTTCAAATTCTCACTGCCCTGAATGCTGAGACTTGAAGTGCATTTCCTTTCTCCTTACCAGCACAAGAGCGACGGTAGAAGGACGCGTTGCCGGATACATACTCCACTTCAGAGGGTGCGTGTTTTGACTCCGAGAGCACAGGGGTGTCTTCCAAAAAGGACTCAGGAGGTAGATCATTGGTGGGTGCCTTGGAGATTCCTAGAACATGATAGAAAAGTCCTAAAACTAGCTGCTTCCATTCTGTTCCTCTCCTACACACTTCCCCCTAACTGACTCTCCCCACTGCCACCCCACCCTCAACCAAGAGAAATCCTGATTTTATCCTAAACAATTTTCCTTTGCTTGGGCAGGAAACTGGCCTATTTCACAATTCTGTTCTTCCATCTGCATCCTGCTCCCAGCGCTCCTCAGATCCATTCACCTGCTTAGGATTTTGGCTACCATTTACCTTCCTTCCCACTTGATACACGTTGACCCTCTGCACTCCACATCCTAGAGATGTATAACCTCATAGGAAACAACTGATGGGTTTTCAGTTTTGAAGTCCATACTCTTTCTTATCACACCAGTGTCTCTGTTTCCACATTAACCAAGCTCATGGCTCACTAATTGTTGAAGATTAGGATCATCTCTGGGGCGCCTTGGTGGCTCAGTCACTTATGTATCCGATTCGGCTCAGGTCATGATCTCATGGGTTGTGAGTTCGAGCACCGCATCAGGCTCTGTGCGGATGCTTCAGAGCCTGGAGCCAGCTTCCGTTTCTGTGTCTCCTGCCCCTCCCTGGCTTGCGATCTGTCTCTCTCTCTCTCAAAATTAAATGAACATAACAGAATGATGACCGTCTCTAAGGATGCGTCTGGTACATGTATTTTGCATGGATAGTAGCAAGCCGTGGTGATAGATGCAATGGGATTGGTGTGCATAAGGTTCTTAACATGTTGCTTCCAACAGGATAGAGGCTTAGTCTATGATTGATTTTGGGTTTTTGATTCTGAATATGGGGTGAATTGTGGGTGAGTGAAAATGGTAGGTATGCTTTGTGTCTGTTTCACTTCAGCTAATACTCATGTGTGTAGACTTCATGTCCCATGATTACAGATTTGAGTGTGTATAGGTTGTTATGATTTAGGTGTCCAAGGTAATTATTAGGCATATTCTCCTGAAGACTAACAGAATTAGTGTCTTTGTGAAATCTAAGGAAGAACATTGGAGGCTGCAACAATCAAAAATTGTAAGACAAAGAGAATAGTAGCTTCGAGATCCAAAGCAAATGAGGGTACAGCCCGGATGTGAAAGGGGAAGGGTACAGTGACATGCGACTGTGTTAGAACATGTAGGTATACAAGACTGAGGTCTAAGGGATGAAGATCAACTCTGAAAACTACCACCTAGCCATTGAACCCAAGCATGTGCCAAACGGAAATCAGTCCAGGTAGCAAAAGACACGCAATCGAATATCGAGAACATCCCTTTTCAGAGAAGCCCCATATTCAAAGCAACCCAAGTACTCAGCAATGTATAATCAATAAAGAAATGATTGACATTCATCACATCTGTGTGCATAAAATAAAGTGCACACAGAACACAGATTAATCTCACCAATCGAATGAGGAGTGAATGTAATGAGACACAGACTACAAATGGTGCACTCCTCGTGACATGGAATGTTAAAAAACAGGGATAACTGATGTAGGGTTTTAGAAGTCAGAGAAACTATCGCTGCTTGTGTGGTAGGGACCAAACGATGGCCTAGAGAATGTCCATGCATGTGGAAAATTATAAGGAAATGAATGATGAGGGTAAAGAGGGATCAGAGTGAGAACACTGGCTAGAACTCTCCAAGAAAGGGATGGGTCTTGGGCTGGATGTCTTGGAACTCTACCTCAAGTCCAGATCTCGACTTGATCCTCCTTCTCTGGGCCTGTTCCAAGCTATGAGCGATTTCCTACCTTCCTGGTAACAAAACTGCTTTGGCATGTTCATCCCGACCCACTCTTCCACATTTGACTAGTCAAATTCTCATACCCAGACACTCTCCCACACATGTCCTCAAATAAAGCACCTATCTCCACTGATCTTTTGGGGCCTAGTATTCTAGTCCTTTTACGTAGTTTTCCCTTGCCACTGATGGCTTCCCCTGTTGATCATGGAAGAAGAGGAAGACCCATTTAGAGTTGCATTCTCTACCGGGCAGCCTCGTATCATCTAATGGCAGAATCAGCCAGTGGATCCCTGGCGTCTGCCTAGAACCCTATGTGTTCAACACACTCTACGTACCAGCAGCAGCGACTTGGTATTCTGAAGACTTGCCGGAGAAGCAATGTGAAGAAGAATCTCCCCTTGCCGTTTGGTCTTGAGTTGGGGGCATTCCCTGGTGTCCATGTTGCAGAAGTTGCAAATTCAGGTTTGATGAGAAATTACCTACAAATGACAGAGATGTGGTCCACATTGGGTGCCTGTCCATTCACCCATCCGTGAACCAAACCAGAGGAATCTACTGCATGATATGTTTTGCGAACACATAGGGCCTGCATTTTCATGGAGAACACACTAGGATTGTTCATTGATTGTAATTATATCATGAGTCATGATTGGCTTTCTAGAAGGGGGCTCTTTGTAAATGGAGCGGAGACGGCAAGCTGTGTCCTTTTAACCTGGACCACGCAGTAGATTCGATTGATCAACTTCTCTTGGGGTAGTTCTGACCATGCGCGGATGTTTTCGACAACGGAAATGAGTGGATAGGACACGTGCCACGTCCCTAGCCAGAACTATAAAGACCTCCTCTGTGTCCCTCTGCGCTCTTTCCTTTCCTAGCTGATGGGAATGTTGACAACCCAGGGTCTAGTTGAAGGCTGCATGTGAATGACAGCACAGGTTCCATCAGCCCAGGAGGCCTGACCCATTCCTTCTCATATACGCTGACGTATGAAAGAAGCAAGAAATTGATGCCTTTGTGTAGGAGTCACAAAAGACCAAAGTACTCGAACCCATGAAGCAGAGATGGAACGTGTTCTTCAGAGCAAATAACTGCACCTGGCACACAGCAAGTGAACCACTTTATACTGATAGCTACCTTTGGCTGGTTTATGTACATTCTACATGTGTGTATATGCGAACACATGATTGTGAGTGCATGCTTGACAGCTCTCATAGTTCCCACTTAATAACATCTCTCATCATGCGCTCATGGTGTTGTCGCTAGACCTGCAGACAGACTCCTTGTCTAGCCCTCTCTCCCCACAGACGCCCAACACTGTAGGCAAGTGCCATCTTCTTTCCAGAGGAGGAGCTACCCCTTGGAACTTACGGGCGGTGGCTCTCATCTGTCCCCCTAGGGCCCTCTCCCCGGAACAATGGTCTTCCCTCACAGAAGCTGCTCGTTTACTAGGAATCTCCACAGAAACCAGAACGAGTTCAGTTTCCCATCTTTTTCAAAAAATCACAAACATCTTCTACACTTCAAAGAAGTTACCTATTTACTGTTCATCTCCATAGGAACCAGAACTATTTCCGTTTCCCATGAAAACACACACACACACAAACACACACACACAACGTTTTCCACAGTTGAACCTGTGGTTCAACAGTGCTGTGTGTCTTCTGCCTTTTTCTTGCGTGTCACAAAGGAGCCCTCCATTTTCATTGTCCTAGTCTGACGTCGGAATACATAAATTCCGACTTCATATACTCATCCCTGTACAAACAGCTTTCAGTGACGGATTGGTTGCCTCACCTCTATGAGCCCCGTTTTCTCCTCCATCAATAGGATAAAGGATGATTAGAAGACTCCAAGTAACATCCTGTACTTACCCATTGTCCTTAGGGAAAAACCAAACAAAAGAAAAAAATCCTTTCTTTAAGAAGAACTGCACTACTCATCCACTATGCCTGTGTCACAGTGAGTGACATGGTATAAGGAGTACAGGTCCTAAACTGCAGAGACAAGGACTTGGTCATCTGAACTCTGTTTCCTCTGAGATGACATGTTGCTTCAGAAAATTCCACATCTATACATCCCTCCCCCAGCCGTCCATCCTCCTCGACCTTAACACAGCTAGGGATCCTCTCAGCCTCTTTCGTGTTTTCCAGTTGATTTCCTTGTAGAAAGAGAGAGAGAGAGGTGGAGGGGGAAATAGAATCCCAAGAATCCTCAGCACTGTTAACACATGCCCGGCATGGGGCTCGAATTCATGAACCGCGACATGATGACCTGAGCCCAAATCAAGAGATGGACACCTCACCAACTGAGCCACCCAGGTGCCCCTCTCCCTTCTCCATGGTACCCGATACTCAGGAAGATGCTTCACACTTACCTCTTGACTTCTTGGCACTTTGGGTGGAGTATGTGCTTTCCAGATGTTTCCTTTTTTGTTTCCGCTTCATGGTGCCCCTCTTCGGAGGGACTCCGATCAATATCTTTCTCTCTGAAATTCAGTTCTCAGAGAATCGGGACAGAATAGCAAAGAATCAAATCAGTACGTTCAAGAACAGCAACCCACGGGTGAACTTACGTCCTCACTGAATCACTCTCTTGACCAGCGCTCAGGATACCAGGAGGCCTATTATGATGGAAGCCAGCATCAGTGTTCTGTGACCTATGGATGACATCACTGCGCCCCAGGGACCCAGCTGGTCCTCACAGGACTGAAGGAGTGCCATGCCCCACTGACTCGAGGGATTGCTTTCACCCATTGGAAACCCTCTCATTGACTTGAATTTGTGTACCTTGCACACGATAGCAAAACTAGAGATGACTTGAATCCAATAAAGAACATCCTTTGATGGGTCACCGGAACCACATTACTAAATCTCCACCGGGGAAGAGAAAAATAGGACCTTAGAGAGCTAGCCCTGAATGGTAGAAGAGAGTTGACGTTAGATCTTGTCAACAGCACTCTTTAACTGATGTGAAACAGTTCCACGTGAAGCATACATGGGTATATAAGTGTGGATTTGAGGACAATACATCCTTCTAGACCACCCTAAACTACATGGACTTTCCCCCACTACTGGGAACAGTCTCATGTAAGTTTACAACAAGCCACTGTGTGGTTTGCTACTCTTTTCCTAATCAGATGCCCCAGAGGTTTGGGGAAAGGAAAACCCTTGGATTCCGCGGCCATTCCTGGACCTCAAAAGGAAGCTGATTCTGCTCAAGCATGAAGGTCTCATTCTACAGGCTTCTGTTCCAGGCCCCAGTCTGTGTCCTCTGGAAACAGCTGGGCTCTTTCCAGGGTTTTCACTCTGTGCTCAGCTCCATCCTGTCTCTCATCAACCATGGCATAGACTCCTTCCATTAAGGGCAATAAGCATTTACCTCCACGTCAACAGCTGGGCCTGACCCAGGCCATAAACTACGGCCTCCCTCAGTTTTCTGGGACCCCAGTAGATGCTGCCTCTGCACATTCCCCTCACTTACCAGGGGCTCACCTCTTAGAGCCACTGAATGGCAGACACATTAATCAAGACATGCTCAGCCTTGGAAGCTATCTGAAAAGGTGAAAGAAAAAGTAGATACTATTTTACATGTATCATATTATTAAAAAAAATAGGTCAAACCATACAAATGAGTATTCAAATCGGGGGCGGGGAAGGCATCCTCATGATCAAAAATGACTTAAGTAGCCCCATCCAGGAACAATTAGCCAATATTTGGTAAACTTAAATAAGCATATAATCCATGATCCTACAATTTCATTCCAGAAAGAGGTCATTACAAGAGTGATGCACATGGTGTTATTTATACTTTATATATATATATATATATATATATATATATATATATATAAACTATACTAAACATACTAAATTATATATATACTAAATATTACATATTTCCTTTAGTTATTACTTTCCTTTTGCTGCTATAGCAAATGACCACAAACCTAGGGACTAAAAATACAAATCTATGATCTTACAATTCTGGAGGTCAGGAGTTCAACATGGGCCTTACAACTTCAAGTCAAGTTTTTATTTATGTTTTATTTATTTCTAGGAGAGAGAGCGAGACAGCGTGAGCAGGGGAGGTTCAGAGAGAGAGGGAGTCACAGACTGAAACAGGCTCCAGGCTCTGAGCTGGCAGTCAGCAAAGAGCCCGGCGCGGGGCTCGAAGCCATGAACCGCGAGATCATGACCCAAGCGAAAGTCGGACGCTTAACCGACTAAGCCACCCAGGCGCCCCCAAATCAAGGTTTTGACAAGATCGGTTTCTTATGGAGGCTCAAGGGGAGATTCTGCTCTCTGTTTTACTAAGCTCACAGTTTGCCTGAATTCTTCGCATCCAGCTCCCCCGCTTCCTCCTCAAAACACACCATTTCAGGGGCACTTGGGTGGCTCCGTCTGCTAAGCATCTCACTTCAGTTCATGTTATAACCTTGCAGTCTGGGAGATCGATTCCCACATAGGGATCTGTGCTGACAGCTCAGAGCTTGGAGCCTGCTTTGGAGTTCTGTGTCTCTGTCTTTCTTCCCTCCCCTCCCCATCCCCGCCTGTATTCTGTCTCTCTCCAAAATAAAGAAACATTAAAAACCAAAAACCATAAGACTTCAGTATCTGTTTCCACTGTCTCGTTTCTGTTCTATCATTCTCCCACCTCCCATACCAACGATTCTTGTCATACCATGAATCCCACACAGTTTAGACAGAATTACGTTTCCATTTCAAAATGATTAACTTAATCCCTTCTCCAAAGTCTCTATTGACACTTAGAGTAACACATTCAGAGTTTCTAGGGGTTGCGTATGTGTGTGTGGGTGGGATTTGACATGTTCTTCAAGGGGCAGAGAGAGGGAATATATCAGCTACCACAGCCAGACAAAAAGAAAGCATGTGAGAGGCCATTCACCTAAAGGAAATCGTATGGAGGGAAAAATTCACATCCCACATGAAACAAGAGCCGTAGGGAAGAAAGGCACAGGATCAGTGGATGTCTATTGAGGAAAACAAAGCAGGGCAAAATAAAGGAACGACCCTTAGTCTTAACAGTAAACATAACCCTAGGAACAGAAGAACATTTCCATGCAATTTCTCCATGATGTGGAATTGAAACAGCTAGATTTAAGAGAATGAGAGCTCTAAGACGAGAAGTCACGTCAATGCAAAGGTATCAAAATGGAGAATTTAGAGGTGAGGACAAAACAAAGACTCTACCCCAGGTCAAAACAGGATCAGTAAACAGAGGAGAAGCAGAAAGACATGAGGTTTCCATGTGAAAAACCGGCATCTTGACTCAAGTTTCAGGGGAAGCGATAGGGGCGGCTGGGTGGCTCAGAGGGTTGAGCCCTCTTACATTGGCTCAGGTCATAATCTAACAATCTGGGAGTTTGAACCCCGCCTCGGGTTCTAGGCTGACAGCTTAGAGCCGGGAGCCTGCTTCAGATTCTGTGTCTCCCTCGTTCTCTGCCCCTCCTCCACTCGTGCTGTCTCTCAATAATTAATAAAAAACGTTAAAAGCATTTAAAAAATAAAGGAAAGAGATCAATGTGTAACTAGAAGACAATGGCAATGAAAAGGCTACATGATGATACAATTATCAAGAGATTCACAAATAAACCAGATAGTAGTTCAAGGTACAATACAGTAAAATAGCCCCAGAATACAGAAATATTGGAAACCCCAAAGGAAAAGTACATCTGTTTTCCAGAATAAAAGAGTCTTAGATGTATTTATGGCCCCAAGGCTGAGATGTGTATAGAACAGTATAAGATACATACATCCCCTTAAAGGATAAAAGGAATAAGCAAAATCCTTCGGGTATCTTAAGAGAAGGAGCAAGTCACTTGAGAGGGCTAAACCTGAAGCCGGCTTCCCCATTCCAGAACGTGACCTCTAGAGATTGAAAATCGGAGAACTGGGTCTGCAGATAACGGAAAGGAAGGAGGTGTGAAACTGTGACAGTATTTGTAGCCAAGTTGGTTGGAAGAGTAAGAGCATTGGGCAGACATTGTCAAATGTGTGTCAGAATTTTTATTCAGAAAAACGTGTGCGGGAAGACCCATGCCTAGAAAAGTCAGCTCTGTGACACAGCCAACGCCCAATGGCATGATCAAAGGACACGTGGAAAGATCCAGGCCAAAAGTCAGTAGAAGTCTGACTGCGAACAACTGAGGGTGGGGACAGGAGTGGGGTGGGAACTCTATGAAAACAGTTGTATCATACTATTGTCTATGAAGAAAGTTTGGGTTTCAGGACATTCAAGGACCGGGCTCTGGTTACTGCCCCCGATTCCCTGACCCCTGTGGTGTCTTACCTGGGCTCCGAGACTGGCAACGTTTCGATGGTGTCTCTGCATGATTGGTTCTGATCTCTGTGCTTTTGCCCAAACTCTTCTTACTCTTTTGAAAACTCATACAACATCTGGTGTTTCACTGTTATTGTATTTAGTACAGTGTATGGCTACTGGGTCCACTTTTAAGTGTCCCAGTTCAGGAATATCAGTTCGTAGTGAGGACACTACATGGTATATGAGAGTGTGTGCTCAGTGTCTTCCTGCAGGAGAAAAAAAAAAAGCCATACAGCCACATGTCGATAACTATGAAATTTTACGAGCTAACAGAATTGTCACAAATACATCATCCATGAGCCTTACCTGCAAAGGCATACGAAAAACTTAATATGAGGATGGAATCCAGCCAATCCAGAGATGATGTTTTAAAAGGCCCCCTAATTTTAAAAATATGGTCTAATGGCTGGGGAAGAGCAATGAAACCACTAAAGGAGGAATGTACAAGAAAGCAAGTACAGATGGCCATGGCAGAAGAGAATGTAGATTTTAAATATATTTCTAAAATAAAAATAGCTATAAACTCTAAAAGACAGAGAGAAGAGGGAAGGACAGATGTGCTACTTTCATCTTGAAAGGAAGAGCTAACTAAGCTGATTCTACGAATGAAACGTAAAATTACACCTACCTCAATATCTTTAAAATCTTTATTCTTACTCACCAGGTGCGATTATGTTTGTGAAATTGGTTTTATGAATTTATTTATTTGTTTTTGATTCCACAGGAGAGATCATATGGCTTTCTCCTTCTGATTTATTTTACTTAGCATAATGCTCTCGAGGTTCATCCATGTCATTGCAACTGGCAAATATCATATGTTTGCACGTATAAGAGGATTAGGAGGTACTTAACTGAGGAGGAAAGCGGAGAAGAAGGGCGTAAATGGTGGGCGAAAGGGAGAGAGGCAAACCATGAGAGACTCTTGAATGCTAACAAAACCTGAGGACTGGTGGATGTGGGGGGGAAGGGGGATGGGCATGGAGGAGGACACCTGTGGGGGTGAGCACTGAGTGTTCTGTGGAAACTAACTTGCCAATAAACTCTTTATGAAGAAATAAATAAAAATTCAAAAAATTAAAAAAAAAACAAAAATGAAACGTTAAAAATTAAAAAAAAAGACAATGAAAATGCTAACTCAAAAAGATGCATGCACTCCAGGGTTAATAGCAGTATTATTTACAATAGCCAAGAAGTAGAAACAACCTATCTATATGGAATATTAATCAGTCATAAAAAAAAAAAGAAGAAGGAAATCAAGAGCAATTTAAACATTACTAAATTTGTGTTTCGGAAACACAGTTCAACGTTGGTAGCTCCGTATTTCATTTTGACAAATTCAAGTACGGCAAAGTTTGTATTCTAATAACCATAGGGTAATTCATTTTCTGCCAAGTAACTTCTCTTCCTCTTTCCATCCATTCATTTATTTATCCATCCATCTACTTGTCTGTCTACTTCTATACAGATGTACATGAGGGTGTTCAAGTAGCTTGATCCCCAAGCGATGTGGAAAACCGTTACACTTGCATCATTTCGAATCACTTTTAAACATAATTTTTACGAATTTTTGAGGTCCCATTGTATTACATACACAAAAACCACGAAGCGTATGCTCAAAGGTAAAGACAATAATGCAAATCCCGGGAAAGTAGATTTCCACCTGGGTAATTCCTTTAGCATTCCTTTCTCTGAGAACTTCCTTTTTTGAAAGTCCTTTTCTGAATAACAATTAATAAAATTCTTCAAAGGTTCTACGTTTTAAAGGAGTATACGAGGCTGATATAAACACTGTGATGTGAGTGTACTCTGAAAATACAAGACAGAAATTATGTGATAATGGATTAGAGAATACTTATGTAGGATTTCAACCGAAAATAATCCATGAAAGCACAACAAATACATTGAGTAACGTTACTAATCTACTAGATCTGGTACATGATCCAAGGAGAGTGAAACGCATAGCATTATGGAACTGCCAACCCCATGATGCACCTGTCCTGAAGACACTCTCACAGGTCAACACGGTTGGTTGGTTTCGTTGTTTGTTTCCATAGGCCCTCTTACATTTAATAGTCATTCAGCCCATGGCACAAATTCTTCTAAATGGGCAGCCAGAATTAGACACAGTTGGGTGAGTTGCTTATTAACTTGTATAGGAAAAAAGATCTTCACGAAGATGTCCATCAAACTGGAAACCCTATAAGAGTTGGATGTCTTCTCTACCTTCTTTTAAAACAAATGTATAGGGGCGCCTGGGTGGCTTAGTCGGTTAAGCGTCCGACTTTCGCTTAGGTCATGATCTCGCGGTTCGTGGGTTCGAGCCCCGCGTCGGGCTCTGTGCTGACTGCCAGCTCAGAGCCTGGAGCCTGTTTCAGTCTGTGACTCCCTCTCTCTCTGACCCTCCCCTGCTCATGCTGTCTCTCTCTCTCTCCTAGAAAAAAAAAAAGGTAAAACAAATGTATAAATGTTTATTTATTTTGGAGCAAGAGAGAGACAGAGCGTAAGAAGGGAGGGCCCGTGAGGGAGCGAGACACAGAATCTGAAGGAGGCTCCAGGCTCTGAGCTATCAGCACAGAGCTGGATGTGGAGTTCCAACTCAGGAACCAGGAGATTCTCATCGGAGCTGAACGCAGATGCGTAACCAACTGAGCCACCCAGGTTACCCTGTAACCTACGGTCTTGACGGCTATCGTTCTAGTATCAGCAATCGTAGTAGACGTTTGGGGTTTATCGAACAAAAATATATATAAACCTATACATGGATAAAGATGAATGGATTCAGAGAATCAGAAGAGGGTGAAACTTTTCTCTGGCTTCCCTTACCTAACTTCTATTAGATGATGAAACAATGTTTCTTGGAATCCAACGGATCTATTCTAACAAAGACAATTTTAGCTTTCAAATCCTTTATATACATAATTTCTTCTCACAAAAGAATGGATCGGGCCCATCCTTTATAAAATGGAAAGGTTAAGGAAGCTTCAGAAAGTTCAGGAACCTGCTTGGTCATAGGCCTTTGTGAGTATGAAAAGAGTCTTTCTGCTAAAGAGACAGGAAATTAAATGGGTCTCTCCTGAAACTAAGAGAGGGTGTATTTTGTTTGGAATGCTGCTCTTACCACACGATAAGCTTCCTAGAGCCATTCCTCAGCAGCTGAATCCATCAGGGGAATTTCTGACTTAAGGAACCAGTGACAGGAGTTTGACCAATGCTTATCTTTGGAACATGCCCCAAAAGCAGCATGTGTAGAGGTCCAAGACACTGAGTAGAATAGCCCTCCCTTCACACCAGCTCTCAAGGAAAGCTTAAGGAATCCATGTCACGGCTTACGTTGAACAAGCCTTCCCAAGGATGCAAAGCTATCCAAGAAGAAGAGTGAGGGGGAGTACTAGGAAGCAAAAGGGACCATGAAAAGAAGGCTGTTAAGTCAGCCTCTTCCATCTGTATCTTTTGGAACACCTTTGCCTCTAACAAGGGCGAAAGGCAAAATGAAGATCAGAGGATTGAATGAGCAAGTGAAATGCGAGAGAGGGCTGATGTCTCCAGCTTGAAGTTCGAATCCCTAATCTGTCACATGGTGTTTGTGGGAGGTTGGGGAAGCTAACTGAACTTGCTGGGATCCAGTTTTTCACCTTCACTTGGTGCCAAACTTATCGAGATGAAGATTATGTGAGAAAAGTATTTTTATGGTTAGACTATATTTTATTTATTTATTGAGAGGGAGAGAGAGCAAGCAAGCAGGGGAGGGGCCGAGAGAGAGAGAGGGAAACAGAATATCAAGCAGGCTCCGTCAGCACCGAGCCCGATGTGGGGATGGAAATCGTGAACCCGGAGATCATGTCCTGACCCCATGATCCAGAGGCAGAAGCTCAAGCAACTCAAGCACCCAGGCGCCCAGGGAGAAAAATCGTCCTACACTTCTTGGAGGATTGTTAACCCTCAATAAACATGGGTCATGAGTTGACCGTACGCTGAATGTTTTCCCATAAGATGGATGTACACAATGACTAATCTAAGACAAAGTGTCAGCTTGAGCATGGAACATCCAGCCAATGCACACTGAAGACATTTGAAGGAGCCAAGTGACTTTCAGTATTTCCTCTGTTTCAATATTTTCACGTCCTACTGAATGTTCATGATGCTACTCATTGAAGTCAATTTCCCTTCTCTGTTCTCCGTTAGGAGTCCAAAATGGCAATTCTCATTTGCCGTTGACAATCTGACGAAAGTACTGCTTTTCTTAAATTCTCTTGCAAAGTGGCATTGTGCTGCTTTGATGAACCTGTTTCCAATTTCATTGAAATGCACTCGACAATGGGTGCTCTGACATGTCAGATGCAAACAACTAAAAGTTGTCTGGCAATGGTTGTCTTTTACACCCTGCGGTGATCAGAACATTTCGTCCTATGGTGATCAAAGGATATTTAACATGTCATGTTGTCAAATGACCTGCAGTTAAGTTCCTTTATGGGAAATGGCATACTACGGAAAAGGAATGTTCTATAAGTTTTCTAATAAATTAACTGAATCACCTCAGGAGAAAGTGCTTACTAACCAACAGATGGTTTGCGAACAGCAATCTTTTACCAGACACATCAGTGCTAACTGCCTGGCGCCAACATTTGCACTTGCTTCGGGGATCGATTTCCTTTTCTTTATTTTATTGTTGAACCTAGGATTCAAAGGAATCTTTGTCTATACAATTGATTATCTGTACACCCATAATCACAGTGTACGTAGGTTTTGCTCACAAGAATCACTTTTCAGAAGAGGGGGACCTAGTTTTAATGGCTACCCTTTCCTCATAATTTTCTACTATCATTTTAATTGTATCTTGACATTTATTTTCATGGGAAAAACAGAGCCGAGCCAGTGAAATGCATTTCAGGATAGGCACAAATGAGAAACATGAGATAATGTTAATCTCCAAATTATTACATAGAAGAAATATTCTGGAACATACTATACATGGACTTAAATAGATACTTGGTTCGGGAAAGGCTTCAGTAAATGAAACCTGAAGACACTTTAAAAGAAAAAATAGAAATTGAAAATAAACTTATTTGTATAACCAGTCCAAGGAGATACAAATACCATTGAAATATTAGGCTAGTACAAAAAAAAAAAAAGAAAAAAGTTCAGAGTGAAATGTTCACAGAGTTCACTGATCAATCATCACATGTACATTCTTCCCCTACAACAACAGCGTCGAATGCTCCTCTTTCCACCTCCTCCCTGTTTCCCATAAACAATGAAGGGAAAGCACAATTGTTTTCCACTGTTCAAGAAACAGATTCTGCATCTGAGTTTCCTTTACAGGACAAAGTGGAGTTTTGCTGTTCAGAGACGGTTGTTCATTGTCATTTTTTTCTAGAGCTTTTGGATCCAGAGAAAGAATGGGAAAGCATAGTTTCAAACTTCCTGGCTTCAGGACATGAAGAAGTTTTGCCATTTCTTATAACCCAACAGATTTCAAGGATCTCTTTATCAGGCACCACTCTTTGGGGCCTTATTGTTCCTTATCTCAAGAAGGGTAACCACTCTCTTTCTTTCATAAAGACAACTGACGTTCCCAGTGAAGAAGCCATGACTACTATCAAACCGTCATCGTCAGACATGGAAGATTGTAAAACTTTTCTTCTTCTTCTTTTTTTTTTTTATTTTATTTTTTTGTTTTTTTATTTTTTACAAATAGTTTATTGTCAAATTAGTTTCCACATAACACCCAGTGCTCATCCCCACAAGTGCCCTCCTCCATGCCCACCCCTCCTCCCCCCCACATCCACCAGTCCTCAGTTTTTGTCAGCATTCAAGAGTCTCTCATGGTTTGCCTCTCCCCCTTTCCCCCACCATTTCCGCCCTTCTTCTCCCCCTTGGTCCTCTGTTAAGTTCCTCCTAATCCTCCTATACGTGCACACATATGATATTTGTCTTTCTCTGCCTGACTTATTTCGCTCAGCATAACACCCTCAAGGTCCATCCATGTTGCTACACATGGCCAGATTTCATTGTTTCTCATTGCCATGTAGTATTCCATGGTATAGATAAACCACATCTTCTTGATCCATTCATCTGTTGTCTTCTTTATATAATTACTCCCCATCACTCCCTACAAACATGAGGGCTATGAGATCTTGTTTCTTTTTTAAATTTTTATTTCGCTCAATGCTTTTATTGGGGGGACAGTCAGCAGATATGTTCTAGAGGAACTACACAATGTTTTTCAGAAGTCTTTCACGGAAAATTTGAAATGTGCGCTGAGTTGGGCTTCAGTTCTTCCTTGGCTATTTTTTATTTCCTTCAAATGATTTACTGCTTTCTTTGTCAATATTCTGGTTTCTTTTCATTTTCTGTCACGGATGATAGTGACTTGACACCGTCACTTACTTGCATCACAATCATGATCGTTAATTTGCCTCAACACCGTGAGAGGGGGCAAAAAATCAGAGAACCCCGTTTGTATATATATCAGGTTGGTTTTGCATTAGAAATAAACTTAGGGATAATTGATATCATTTGGGTGTTAACTCTGCATATCCTAAGATACTGAGAGCACTGCCATTTTTCAAGTCTCCCTTTCGCTTTTTGTTTCTTCAGAACAATTTTATTTTTGTTCACCCAAGCCACTCTAGTGAAGCCTATTTGAACGCATTGCATTTGACTCTGTCAGATTCAGTGGGGTATACTTTTAATATGTTCTCCGGGGAGATACTTCGACATGTGAAAGTCATTGATTTAGGTTTCTTTTATGTATAAGTAAGCCCACAATTCTTGCTCTTTAAACATACTTAACTTTGTAATTGTAGTAGTGAACACTTCAAAGAAAATGAAAGTAGTAAAGATATCAGTGACCCTTTTTGTGTTTCTTCTCACAGGAGGAATATCTCATTTTCCCCCTCAATTGTGGGATTTTAAGTCAAGATCAAGATTGTATCATGGTAACGAAGAATGATCCAATTTTTATTGAGTCATTTGATCATCAAGAAAAGATGTTAAATTTGATGACACACATTTTTAGCATCTAAGGAGATGTATCATGCGGGGTTTCTCTTTGGACATATGGTGAATTTTACGGCTCTCCTTCTTCATATTGAATCATTCCTACCTTCTTGCAATCAACCCACCCTGGTCCGCGCTTTGGTCTTTGCCATGGCAGAGTTTCTTTACCTTTTCTCTGAGTTCACATATGTTCTTGGGTTCTATCCACTCTGCAATTCAAGCTCTCTGTTGACTGGTGTTTTCCATCACCTATATTATTTTTCAGATTTAGTAACAGATTGGAAGGTCTTATGTTTCTTGATTCCTATTTTTGTTCTCATCCTCCATATTTATTTTCTTCTTCCTCTAAATCAGTAGGAAGTGGTTAACGTGGTCCATTTTATTGTCCTTTTTCCAGTAATGGTTGCTCCGCAGAAACGTCTTTGAATGTTTTCTCTCTGAGTTCTTTTTCTCCTGCAGAAACGGGCTCATGAGATCAGATAGGGGCAAGACGGTGAAGAAGTAGGCAGCTCCGTCCATTGCACCCGCGCCCATACCTCACACGGTAAAGATCTGAAGCCATAGGAAACCTTACGGAACCCAAGAGATGAGGAGAAAAAGGGTGCAGAATCCACTGAGAAAGCTTTCTAACGTGAGTGCGAAGCGGGGAAGAGAAAACCGAGCCGGGATCGGAGACTCCAGGGACAGGGGAGATCCCTGTCTATGGGGAGTGAGAGGGGAAAAAAAAGAGAGTCCGAAAGACAAAAACCTCTGCTCGGGGCACAGAAAGACCATGCTCGATAAATACCTGCGGGCCAGGCCCCCGCGCGCCAACTCGTCCCAGAGACACTGCACGCGAGGACCGCCTCTTTGTGCTCCTGGCTGGCTGGACTCCTAGAGAAGCTGCACGCCTGCCGCGCCATTGTGCTCCTGGCTGGCTGGAACTCTAGAGGGAAGGCGAAGAGCTTCAATCCTGGAGATTTGCCCGTGAGTTCGTATTTCGGGCGAAGAGACACAGAGTGACCTGATTTCCCTCCCCCCAGGGGACTCTGCGTGCCTGTCAGGCAAGCTCCCCCTCCCCCCTGCTCGCCAGCCCAACCCGGAGGAGAAGCGAGCATCGATTTTGGCTCCATCTCACAGGAGGAGGCTTGGAATTGCCCCGAGGGGACGCTTGGGAAGTTGTGTGTATGGCAATTTCAGTGGGGTGCACGGACTGGAATTTGGAGTCTGGGACTGGCCTGGGTTGAAGAGTGCAACCAACTTTGGCTGCACCCCTGGTATGGGGAGGTTACACGCCCAAAACAGCGAAGTCCAGTGCTTGGTTCCAGAAGGGACTGGAACGCTGCCACTCTCCTCCCCGTAACCACAGAGGCTGAACTCCCGCCGGATACGTTGGATCACACGACGCCCATCTCTCCTTGAGAGCGGCCCTCCTCCCTATTTTTTTCTTTCTTTCTTTCTTTTTCCTTTGGTTCTTCTTCCTCTTTTTTTTTTTCCTTCTATATTTTCTTTCCTTTTATCCCCAGAACACGGACTTGATAGTCTCTGGTCACCGGCTTGTTTAAACAATCACATTTCGTCCATTCTGTAGATGTAAATTCTACACCTACCGACCTTTTCATGTCTTTCTCTAGGAGGAATCAGACTATATAGTTTCTCTGGATAACCCCAGCGTCCTTCTCTCAACTACCCACGCAGATTCCTCCCTTTAGCTTTTTGAAAAAAAGCTTCGTATTCCTTCTGCCTGTTCATTCTATTTCCAATTTTGCCTCATCCCGGCCTTGTCTTCTCTGTGTTTGTCTGGGCTCTTCAACCAGCACTGGATACACCCAACTCTATAAGCATAGCTGGGAAATCCTGTGATATGCTTTCAACCGTTCTTTGTCCATCGGTGTTCTTCTTTTCCCTTTTCTTTTCTCCTCTTGGACCTTTTTATGTATTGTTCATTTTCTCCTATTGGCCTTCCCTCCTCCGTCTTTTCTCTTAACTTTTTCCTTTTTCCTCTAGGTTTGCCTGTTAGTTGGATTTGACTGTGCGTTTGTGTGCCTCTGCTCCCTGTGTGTTTGTCTCTCTGTTTCCTTCTCCTGGGCTACCTCAAGAAACCAGCCAAAGGACACATGGCGGAGAGACCCAAATACCATTACGAGTACGAAAATAAAATAACCAAGGTCTAAACAAGGGAGACCAAGAGATACCATTCACAACACACCCTCCGAAAGGATAGGCCCTGGCCAGTCAAAGAGTCTTCTTGGATACAGCAGTGCTCACAGGTGCACAGAGCATAATAAGTGTTGGAAACTAACAAGAGACAGAAAGCTAAGGAAAAGGACGAAACGAAAAAGCTCTCCTCCAAAAAAATTCCAAGGAGAATTGACAGCTAGTGAACTGCTGCAAACAGATACAAGCAGCATAACTGAACAAGATTTTAGAACAATAATCATCAAATTATATATTAATAGCTGGCCTGGGAAAAGCATAGGGGACATCAAAGAGACTATGGCTATAAGTAACATGGGGGATAAAAACAGGCCTGAGGAATGAAACAATGGGGTAAATGAGATACATGGTACATTGGAGGCCTCCAATGCACAGATTGAAGAGGCAGAAAGGAGAATAAGTGATTTGGAAGACACCATTATGGAACAAGAAGAAGCTGATAAAAAATGAGGCAAACAGATCCAGGAACATGAAAGAGGCGTTCGAGAGCTAGGTGAAACAGTCAAACGCAACAATGTCCGTATCATAGGAATCTCTGCAGAAGAAGAGAGAGGGAAAGGGGCTGAAGGAGTCCTGGCACAAATTATAGCAGAGAATTTCCCCAACCTGGGGAAGGAAGTAAACGTTGAGATACAAGAGGCTCAGAGGACTCTCCTCAGTCAGAATTAGAATCGATCTTCTGCACGGCATATCCTAAGGAAAAATGGCAAAACGTAAGGACAAAGAGAATTTTGAAAGCAGCTAGGGAGCAAATGGCCCTAACATACAATGGGAAACCTATCCGAATGGGGACACACCTATCTACTGCAACATGGCAGGCCAGAAAGGAATGGCAGGAGATCTTCTATGTGATGAACAAAACATTTGCAGCCAAGAATCCTCTATCCAGCAAGCCTGTCGTTGACAATAGAAGGAGAGAGCAAAGTCTTTCCAAATAAACAGAAATGGAAAGAATTTGTCACCACTAAGCCAGCTCTACAAGATGCCCTGAGGGGGACGCTCTGAAAAATGTTGCAAAAAAGAAAGATTCCAGGGACACCAGCACAGACATGACCCCACAGAGGAAACAAAGATTCTAAACCCACGTATCTCAATAATAACACTGAATGTAAATGGGCTGAGTGCTTCAATCAAAAGACATAGCGTAGCAGAATGGAAAAAAAAAATCCATCTATACGGTGTCGACCAGAAACCCATCTTCCACTGGAAGATACCTTCATATTAAGTGTAAAGGGATGGAGAAAAATATATCATACTGCTAGAAATCAAAAGAAAGCTGGAGGAGCTATACATACATCAGACAAACTGGACTTTAAATTGACCTCAATAACAAGAGATGAAGAAGGGCACTACAGAATAATTACAGGGTCTCTCCATCAGGAAGAACGAACCATCATGAATGTCTATGCTCCGAATATGGGAGCACCTAAATACTTAAAACATTTAATCCCAAACAGAAACAAGCTTCTAGATAAAAATGTGCTAATAGCAGGGTTCTTTAATACTCTCCTTACAGCAACAAAGAGGTCAGTCAGACCGAAAGTCACTAAAGGGACAATGGACTTGAAAGACACATTGAACCAGATGGATCTGACAGATATATTTAGAACTCTACATTCTGAGGCCAGGAAATTCACTTTGTTCTCAAGTGCACATGGCACATTCTCCAAGAGATCCCATCCTGGGACCTACGACAGCCCTCAAGTAATAGAAAAGAATTGAGACCCTGCCATGCACACTCACAGATCCTAATGCTTTGAAACGTGAAATCAATCACAGGAAGAAGTCTGGACAACCTCCAAAAACATGGAGGGTAAAGAACACCCTACTAAAGAATGAATGGGCCAATAAGGCAATTCGAGGAGGAAATTCAATATATATATGGAAACAAATGAAAATGAAAACACAACAATCCAAAATCTATGGGATGCGGCAAAGGCAGTCCTAAGAGGAAAGCACATGGCACTCCAGGCCTATTTGAAGGCATCAGAAAAAGCACAAGTCCAACATCTCACAGCTCACCTAAAGGAACTAGAGGCACAGCAGCAAGGACGCCCGAAACCCAGGAGAAGAAGAGAAAGAGTAAAAATCAGAGCAGATATAAACAACATACAGGCCCAAGAGACACTTGAACCGAGCAATGAAACCAAGAGTTGGTTTTTTGACAAAAGAAACCAAATTGACAAACCTCTAGCCAGGCTTCTCCAAAGGAAAGGAGAGAGCAACCAAAGAGACAAAATCATGAATGAAAATGGACTTATTACAACGAACCCCTCAGAAATACAAGCAACTAACAAGGGATACTACGAAAAAGTATATGCCAACAAATTGGACAACGTAGAAGAAATGGACACATTCCTAAATGCACACTCACTACCAAACGTCACACTGGAAGAGATGGAAATCTGAACAGACCCATAACGAGTGAAAACATCGAATCAGTGAGCAAAAATCTCCCAGCAAGTAAGAGCCCTGGACCTGATGGCTTCCCTGGGGAATTCTACCAGACATGTAAAACAGAATGAATCCCAATTCTTCTCAAGCTACTCCCAAAAATGGAAATCGAAGGAAAATTCCCGGACTCATTTTATAAAGCCAGGATCACTCTGATTCCCAAGCCGGACAGAGATCCAGCCAAAGAAGAGAAGTACAGGCCAACATCCTTGAGGAATACGGATGCCAAAACCCTCAACAAGATCCTTGCAAATCGAATCCAGCAGCACACACACACAAAAAATCATCCACCAATATCAAGTGGGATTCATTCCTGGGTTACAGGGCTGCTTCAACACTCGCAAAGCAATCAATGGCATACAGCACCTCCATTAACGAAAAGAGAAAAACCATAGGATCCTTTCGATAGATGCAGAAAAAGCATTTGTCAAAATACAGCATCTCTTCTTAATAAAGATTCTAGAGAAAGTCGACATAGAAGGAACCTACGGAAACATCCTCAAAGCCCTCTATGAGAAGCTTTCAGCTAACATCACCCTGCATACCTCAGTGCTTTCCTCCTGAGATCAGGAACACGGCAGGGATGACCACGCTCATCACTGTTGTTTAACACAGTGCTGCAAGTCCTAGCATCAGCCGTCAGACAACCAAAGGAAATCAAAGGCATCAGAATTGGCAAAGAACAAGTTAAACTTTCACTTTTCGCAGACAACATGATACTGTACATCGAAAACCCGACAGACTCCACCAGAATACTGCCAGAACTGATCCAGGAATTCAGCCAAGGTAGAGGGTACAAAATCCTTGTATAGAAATCGGATGCATTTTTATACACCAATCATGAAGCCACAGGAAGAGAAAGCCAGAAGCAGATCCCATTCACAATTGCACAAAAATTCATCAAATTGCATCGAAAACCTAGGCATCAACCTAACCAAGGATACAAGAGATCTATATGATGAAAACTATGGAACACTTAGGAAGGAAACTGAAGAAGACACAAACAAATAGAAAAACCTTCTATCCTCATGGATAGGAAGAATAACTAGAGTTCATGGGTCATTACTACCCAAAGCAATGTACACATTCAATGCAACTCCAATCCAACTTGCACCAGCATCCTTCTCAAAACTAGAACAAATTCTCATCAAATTTGTATGGAACCACAAAAGACCCAGAATAGCGAAAGTCATACTGAAGAAGAAAACCAAAACGGGAGGTATCACCATCCCAGACTTTAGCCTCTACTTCAAAGCCGTCGTCCTCAAAACAGTATGGTATCGGCACAAAAACAGACACATCGACCGATGGAATCGAAATGAGAACTCACAGCTGGACCCAAAGGTGTACAGCCAACTAATGTTTGGCAACGCAGGAAAGAATATCCAATGGCAAAAAGACAGCCTCTTTAACAGATGGCTCTCGGAGAACTGGACAGTAACCTGCAGAAGAATGAAAGCAGATCCTTTTCTCACACCGTACACGAAAAGAAACTCAACATGGAGAAAGGAACTGAACGTGAGACAGGAAACCATCAAAACCCTTGAGGACAAAAGAGGAAATCACCTCCTTGACTTCCTCCGCAGCAACATCTTACTTGACACATCCCCCAAGGCAAGGGAATCCAGAGCAAAAAGAAACGATTGGGACCTCATCAAGATTCAAAGCTTCAGCACGGCAAAGGAAACGATCCACAAATCTAAGAGGCAACCAACAGAATGGGAAAAGATAGTTGCCAAGGACATATCAGATCAAGGGTTCATATCCAAACTCTATCAGGAACTCACTAAACTCCACCCCCCAACAAACCAAGAACCCAGGAAAGAAATGGGCAAAAGACAGGAACACACAATTCTCCAAAGAGGACATCCAGGTGGCTAACAGACACATGAAAGGATGCTCAGCAACCCTCCTCCTCAGGGAAACACACGTCAAAAGCACACTGAGATACCACCTCACGCCCGCAAGAGTGGCTAAAATGAGCAAATCAGACAACTCGAGATGCTGGCGAGGATGTGGAGAAACGGGCACCCTCCTACACTATTGGTGGGAATGCAAACTGGTGCAGCCCCTCTGGAAAACAGTGTGGAGGTTCCTCACAAAGTTAACACTAGAAGTCCCCTGTGACCCAGCAATAGCACTGCTAGGAACTGGCCCAAGGGATATAGAAATGCTGAGGCATAGGAGCACATGTACCCCAATGTTCGTTGCAGCACTCTCAACAGTAGCCAAAACATGGAAAGAGCCTAAGTGTCCATCAAAGGACGAGTGGATCAAGAAGATGTGGGAGATCTATAGGGTGGAATACTCCATGGCAATGAGAAAGAATGAAATCTGGTCACGTGTAGCATTCTGGTCGGACCATGACGGTGTTATGCTGTGCGAAATAAGTCAGGCAGAGAAGGACAAATATCGTATGTTTACACGTATAGGGGGATTACGAGGAACTTAACGGAGGACCATGGGGGAGAAGAAGGGAGGAAACGGTGGGGAAAGGGAGACAGGCAAACCATGAGAGTCCCTCGAATGCTGAGAAGAAAACTAGGACTGATGGATGTTGGGGGAGGGGGGAGATGGGCACGGAGAGGGGCACTTGTGGGGATGAGCACTGGGTGTTATATGGAAACCATCCTGACAATAAACTACTTGAAAAACAATATTTTGATGAGTTTCAGGATATGAAGGTACTTAGAGCTTTAACCACAACATTTTTACCCTGACCACACTTGAGAATATTGATTTGCTGCATTGTAACATGATTGGTTATAGGAAGCAATGAAATCATTTATGGGCAAAGGAAAATGAATCAAGACAAAGAGAGTGAGAAAAGGATCCTGAAGCCATCCTATAATGACAGGTCTTCTTTTTTAAAATTTATTGATTCGTTTTGGGAGAGAGAGAGAGAGAGCAGGAGCAGAGGAAGGGCGGAGAGAGGGAAAGAGAGACAGAATCTCAAGCAGGTTCCCCCCGTCAGCACAGAGTCAGACAGGGGACTTGAACTCACAAAGCCAGCGATCATGACCTGAACTGAAATCCAGTTTCAGATGCTTAGCCGACTGAGCTCTCCAAGCTCCCCAAGCAACGGGTTTTCCTAAAACAAATCTCTGATCTCGGGCTAGAGAAAGACCAAGCATCCTATAACTACTGGCTACTTAAGAAGAATATGTACCTCGGTGAGACCTTCTGGACTTACTTGTCTCCTGTCGCACTTGCCCATGTTGATTCCAGCTTCTGCCTCCCGGCACTTTCAAATACTTGAAGTCACAACACATGATGCATGTCTGGAAAGACAGTGAAGGATCACAGAAAGATAGCCATAAGAATCATCCCATCCTTCAAGAGGAAAGCATTTTCCTGACGCTTGGGCAAGGATGGCGACTGAAGGAAATAGAAATCAGGAACACAGAAGACACTGACCTGTAGGAAGGAAATGGAAACATCTACCTCAGCTTCTGTATCAGTCATGTACGGGAATCTCAGAGGCTACTTGCTCTTCTCAGGTGGCGCACCCAGGTTTCAAAGGTCTACCTAAACACACAGCCCATAGTACTATTTCCTTAGAAGTAGATGGGAGTTCTAGGGGTAGAAATTTAATGTAAATGCAACAACCTGAACAATAAAAAGACCTTTATCAAATACCACAAATCCATTGTGTGGTAAAGGCGTGCTCCCCGGGGAGAAATCAAAACAAGACGATCGTCGAATTATTTCTAATTTTCGCACAAGAGTCCATTGAGTAGCCCAAGAGAAAATATGCCAACTTGGCACATAGAAACTATGAGTAAATGCTATCTTTTCTCCAGCATAATTTGTTTCCTTGCTGAATCAGCTCTACCTCTTCCAGGAACCTTCCCAGTTCACGTTCTTACTTTTGTAACTTGATGCCCCTTACTTGGAACTCTCTTTTCCTTTCATTCATTCCAAGGACTCTGGCTTCCAATGACCTCCAGAAACAAGAATATATAAATGATTCCTTTCCAATCAACAGTACCTTGTGTCATCTGTCATCTGTTTTTACATGAGCATCCTTAATTCTCAAACGCATTCCAACAAGCCAGCTCTACTCTGCAACATGCAAGAAAAGGCCTTACTGTTATCGCTCTGCTTTATCCGAACACTACCATGAATGTCTCATTCTGGTAAGGATTTGGGAAAGGATCACAGTCACTTCCTTCCCATCTCATCAAATTGGTTAAATGTTCATAGCAATATTCCGGTTTAGCTATCTTGACACCTCTGTAGGGCCCACATAGAGTATGAAGAGCAACGGATGCCAGAGCTAGTCTCAAAGAATGCTAGAGGAACTTATGAAAGACCATGGCTATCAGCAGTCTTTCATTTGTTTTAGTCGCAGAATCTGTGGCTGTAAAACTGGATTCAGAAGAGACAGAGGATTCTGGCATACAGATCAATGGAAATCAAAGATTCTCTCAGCTCGTGACCTACATAGGGTACACATCGTGAGGACAGATGATTTTCTAGGACCAAACTCAGGATATGTCGATAGTCTCCCAGTGTATGTACCTAGAGCCTTTTAGGATGCAAAGCCTATCAAATGCAAAGTACTTCTGACTCCTGGGGTCACTATCATGGCGTTGTTTCCTTTGAATGATTTTCGATTCACTTGACTCATCTTCTCTATTCTATGAAGAGATCCTTGGGAACCAGAAGCATATTCCAAACACACAAGGCACACTTAAATACTTTAGACATTGCAAACAAAAACTTCTTGCCTAGTCTCTGCCTAGAAGATAAAATAATGACTTCCAAAATACAATGTTTAATCAATCAATGGATCATTTTACATATACAAGAGTCAAGAATAATTGTCCATGATATCCTTCACTCTAGGAAATGAACTCTGCCAACGCAAATCACTGGTTCCTTTGGTAATTTGGTGGCAAGCTGAATTCAAAAGTGTCTTCAAATGAGATGAGAAGAAAACACTTTCTGAGTTTGATTGAAAAGTGTGATGTTAAAAATTAAAGAAATAATAGAATCTGGTACCATGGGATTCATTAGGAAACAGAGCGCTTTTTCAGCTTTAACACAGGGAAGAAAGAAATCTTCAAAAGATGTCTAGTTAATCAATGGAGATGCACAGGTGATAAGGAAAATATAAATGTCAAATAATCCGTGTTCATGGAATTCACAAATTGTATGGTGTGTAGATCCAAGTACTTTATGCATGTATTATAAAATCAGCATAAAGAAGAAAAATAGCGAATCCTCATTGAATATTTCCAATGAGAAAAATAAATTCGAATGCTTTGGTTTCCTTGTTTATACAACCACTTTCTTGAGCTAAAATCGAAAATGCTCATCAGGAAAACCATTTCTTGTTTTATTCTTTAACGCTTCTTTCCTTTTGAGAAAGAGGGAGACAAAGACTTGAAGTAGGCCCCAGGCTCTGAGCTGTAAGCAGAGAGCCTGACGCAGGCCTGGAATGCAAACGGCTGGATCATGACCTGAGCGGAAGTTGATGGCTTCACCGACAGATCCACCCGGGTTAGAGATCCTTCCGAGAGGAGTCAAGGGAATTCCGAATATTATAGACATTCCTGAAAATAGTATCCAATGTATTCATAGTACCTCTTAGAGTCAGGTGGATTAATAACACAAGATGGTATGAAGTTTGAGAATGGCAAACTGGAGTTAACTTCTTCAACCAACAAGTAGTTTTTAAAAGGTCCATTTTAAACTATATCCTCATGACGCCAATTTGAGGGAATTTACTCACAGTTATTACTTATTAGCCCTCTACTCACTGCAGGCATGAAGCCATCGTCATTTGGATTCTGGCCTTTTCAATTGAGTTCATGGTACAAACTCAGACCACAAAATTCTAAGCTAAGGAGACGTACCCTCAACATGCATGTGATGCCTGCAACTTTGGCAATAGAAAAGTCATTTTATGTAAGAAAAAAATGACTTCAGTCCCTTCAATGACTCCAATCCAAATGATGATCAGAAAAGGCTGGTTGCCTATGTTTTGATTTAACCTGTTCTTCTGGCATGTACTTGATTCTTCCCCACTGAGTTGTCCTTGAGGCTCCCGATAGAATGTGTTTACCTAGAGTTGTTGCCCAGACGGCAGTAACAGTAACAAGGGACAACATACTTCATGACCCATATTCCCAAACTTGTTTGAAATGCTGCTCCAGGTAGGCATAAGCACTTTTGCTTTTTGTGGTCCAAGGGAAGCATGTGTCGCTTTCCCTCACTCAGGGCACTGGAATCCACAGCCTTTCTCTTCTTTCTCTGGGGTATTTCAAGTGACTCTCCAAACCCCTATCCACCAGTTATCTGGAATACACAAAAGAATACCACGGCTGTCCTAGGATCAACTCATCCTATTCCTCTCTGTTGGGATTAAGCATTCTTTAGACTATTAACTTACAAAGGTACACAACAAAGAACCTACTGAGGGTCTCCTAAGAAAACAACGGAGACACCCTGAGGAATAAAAAAATACATATGGTGAACACTGAAGAGCAACCTAAGCGTCCACTGATGGAAACATGGACAAACAAGATATGGTATGTACATGCAATGGAATGTGAACTATCAAAAAATTAGGCAATCCTGATATCTGCTACAACACGGATGACCTCTGAAGACAGAGTGATAAGTGAAATAAGTCATGGGCAAGAAGACAAATACTGCACGATTCCATTTCGAGGTAGTATCTAGAGCGGTCCAAATCAGTGGGAGTTTCCAGGGCCTGAAGGGAGGGAGGGAAAGGAGTCATTGTGTCATGGGTAGAGTTTCAGTTTTACAAGATGAAAAGACTTCCATGGCTTTACGGTGATGATGGTAGCCTAGCAGTGTTAATATGCTTAATGCCACTGAACTGTACACTGAATGATGGCTAAGATAGTACATTTTAGGTGATGTGTATTTTCCTAATTTTTAACGAAATACCTATGGTGAAACTCACGAATGGTAGAGTTGGATTTAAGATTTCTATGTGGAGTGAACAAGGGTGACTTTGAATCTGTTCTACTCTTTACGGACGATGTCCTTGGCTTCTCTTTCCTTCAATGGGAAGGGAATGCATATATGCTCACGACTGTGGTGTTCTGACTTACCCATGAGAAAACATTCAGCCATTTCCCTTCCAGGATAGATCTGTCTCCTGTAAGAAGGTAAACTGGTTGTCATGTGACCTACTGGGTGATGAGGGAAGAAGATTTGCCTTAGGCTTTGATTCAATTCAGGTCAATCATTTCCAGGCAAAATACATCGTTGTGGCTACAACAGAGATGCTGTCCTTGAGGGGTTCGTACTTTATTGATCCTAACAAGGAGCTACCTAGCTATACCCATATATATGCCTAGATTGAGAAGGAAGAAACCTCTGTTTAAGTCCTAAGGGTAAAAAAAGAGAGTCCCATGATTCTTGAGCTAATGCTAGAAGAAATCAATGCCAGAATTGCTCAGGGATATTTAGGTTTTATAGCTACACATAGATCACTAGAAAAAAAAAAAGCTTTGAGTTCGAACCTGAGAAGAGGGAGAAAGAAAGCCTTTATTATTGTGAGGCATAAACACTAGGAATCTTGAGAATTCTTTTCCTAGGAAAAGTCGACAAATCGTGGCATCATAGAAACACAATCATTAGATATATGAAATTATGGGATGCGAAATATCTAAGAAGGGGCTCACCCAGCAGAAGACTCAAGAAGTGTTTCTTTCCTTCTGCCCTACCTCTTCACTGTATACAGTATGTAAAGAGGAAGAAGAAAAATCTCAAGGCAGGAACTAAGAATAGGAAGTTGAGGAGGCATTTGAATAAAAGCAGAGAAGAGAGAACATCACAGAAAATATGGCTGGAGTGCTACGATGGAATGGAAAAGATCAGGAGATTCCTCAGAGGGTGAGATCTTTCCGAGGAAGCCACTGGTTAGATGGTAACCTATGCCACATCACCAGGACAATGGTACCTGACCTAAATATTCTGTCCACTTCATTCTCACAATGTGAATATTTTAAGGCCCAAGTAATCTGACTAAAATAGTATCGATAGCCCATGGTACAATTGCCACATGTTTGTTCCTTGGAGTTAATGGTGCCTTGCAGATACAATCTGCCAGTCATTCTCTCCATAGACTGACAGAGAAGAACTCAACAGAAAAAGGGAGGGCTGAGAATATGGGGAGTCGGAGAGACTCTTCAGACACACAATCGAAGGACGGGCATTGCTTGGGAAGCTGAGCAAGTCCAAGTCTCCTTGACCTGTGTGTCTGAGGTGTCTCACACAGGTCCTGGCCATGAAAGACGTGTGGAGAGAAAGGTGTGTCCACCTGACCACAAAGGGGAACCAGGAAATGAAAACATGAAACCATCTAGTCTGATGTAGCGTATTCATGTGAACATGCAACCTGCCAAACACCTACACTCCCATTCCATTGGAGATGAAAGATGGTTTCTAGGAAATCCAGTTCCTCTGAGACTTTGGTCCTAGACATTTGAACCTCTCTAGCCTAACAGCTTCAAGTATTCAACACTCAGTCAGCAAAGATGTAAATGGAAGTACAAAGCTTCTAATTTCAGGAAACTAGCTATGCCTGAAAGAATGCACCGCTTACCGGAGGTCCCTGGGATTTCGGTGTTCATGGACTCACGTGGCTTCAACCGCATGTATCTTCAGGATTGTACTTAATTATGGATGTCAGCTCACTTCTTTAAAACCTAACCCAGGGAAAAAGGAGACCAGGACACTAATGGCAAGGCTGTGCTATCTCTGTCCCAACAGCTTTTCCAAACAAGCAGCCCAATTTTAAAGTGTCACTTAACAGGATTTAACCACTGTCCCTACAGCGATCGTCCATTTTCTTGAATTGGGAAGGCGTCCTCCTACAAGAAAAAACCAAACATCTAGTTAGCCAGCTGTCGACATGAGGCCACTTTAATGCTGTGGTTTTAGAGGGTTACTGATACCCATTAAGAAGCCTGATCACTGGGGCACCTGGGTGGCTTTGTCGGTTGGGTGGCCGACTTTAGATTAGGTCAAGATCTCGCGGTTCGTGGCTTGGAGCCCCGCGTTGGGCCTTGTGCTGACTGCCAGCTCGGAGCCTGGAGCCTGTGCCGGAGTCTGTGTCTCCCTCTCTCTCTCTAACCCTCCCCTGATCACGTTCTCTCTCTCTTTCTCTCTCTCCTAGAAAGAAATTAAAAAATAAAAGACGAAGCTTGATTACTACCAGGGAAACAAACTTTCCTCACACAGAAATATCCTTAAGCTTCATGGCCTTCAAGAGAGTTTCAAATTTTCAGAAAACTGAACGAGATTATAAGGGGGCAGAATATGGCAAAACACAGATAGCATATTTACCTAGACTAGGAACAACATCTGCCATTAGACCTCATGATGGTACAGCTCATGAGTGTGCAATATCTTCTGAAGAGATTCATATGCGAATGGTTCTTTCCTGGAGTAAAACTACCTGGGAATAGACTTCTGAGAGTTGACTTCTTGAATTCTTGGGTGGGGATTCTGCAGGAGTCCAAGTTGAGGTCTTCATAATCTGGTTATTTGTAACGTCAGGATCATTGATGTCCTATAGATTTGACAGCTAAAGAAGGCCTGTGAATGTTGTCTCTCCTACCAAGGATTCGTGTAGAAGATAGTGCGACAAGAATCAGGAAGAATAGCTGGCAAAATGGTTCAGATGGTCTCTATCTGGTTGGAGAGAGAATGCCAAGAGAGAAGATTAGACATAGACCTGGGAACCATTTCAAAGTCCTTAGTGATGAAGGATCCTTTGTATCTAGACAACGCCATAACAGTCAGTTCAATAACTGACTTGAATCCCTTAAGCCTCACTGTTACAGACAACGAATTTATGGTTTTCAACAAAGAATGTAGAAGATTCTAACACCGGGGTAGGTCAAGTCTGGTCTGTAGACCAAACCCAGCCCACTGGCTCTTTTTGGAAAGAAAGCCCATTGATTTCCTGCCACCTAGAGCCGCTTTCCAACTACCACAGCAGGAAGGAATCAATGCAACAGAGACCACAGTGCCTGGCAAGCTGATTATATGTGCTATCTGGCCCTTCACAAAAGGTTTGCCAACCTAATGCCACATAGGTTTTCATACTACTGTAGTTGTAGTGCATGTCAATTGCAAAAGAGTTCTATGAACTCTTACAGTTTTCGAAAGTCCTTCCGAAGCCAACAGAAACGCTCTATTTCTCTTTTCGGGTTCACTTATTATTTTGATGTGAACAGGTGAATTCTGCACATTTTCACCACATATACCAAGACTACCAACTTAATTTTAACAAAAGGATCCTTTGAACAAATAACAGATATGTATTTTTCCTTTGTTGCCAGGAAACCTACTAAATCAGTAGTGAGACATTTAACCACCTAACCTACAGCCATGTGAAAGCACATTTTTGGACCGTGCTCAAGTACATGCGCTTTCTTTTCACAATGTCAAGACGGAGACTGAATAAATCCCTTCTTTAGAACACTACAGATGGTTAGAGAGGTTTCAAAGCCTGATGAACATAACATGATGACATGGTAGCATTCGAATCACATCGTCTATCTCTTAACAGTTTGTCCATTTCACATTCTCGTTGGGTGACATTAAATCGTGCGCTTTGAATTACCTGTATAGGCTCAGAGATGTTTCTCTTCCTCAAATCTCCCTCTCGGCAGAAATCCTTCCTTCTCGGAGGTTCCTGAGTGACCTGGAGGAAACAAACAGTGCGCCTTTGAACCAGAGCAATGCCCATCTCTGTTAGGACGATACTTTCTAGACCTACTTGACCGAACTAGAGAAGCCAGACATAGATTCTAAATCTACAGGGAAGTCCTATTTGTTTACCTCCAGCACAGGAAGGATAGGCTGACACAGTGAGGCAGGCACATATCTTGACCAACAAATGGAAGGGTATCCCAAAAAGTTTGGCCATCGATATAAATGATGTGGAATGGGACACTTTAAAAAACCAAAAGGAATGTGAACTTCCATAGGAAATAAAATAAAAAGATTTTCAAGCATGACAGGATCAGTCCCAATGCCTTAGAGAGCCGATATGGGATTCTAAGCCAAAAGAAAAATCAGTAATATCAATCCCACTTTGAATTAGCTTGGATTTGTGTGTGTGTGTGTGTGTGTGTGTGTGTGTGTGTGTGTGTCCTTTTAAATTTTGCACCCAGAGGCACCTGTCCCTCACCTCATTCTAGTCCCATCCTCGTTCTTCATCCAGTTGACTGGAAGTTCCTCCAATGGGAAGTCAAATGAAAAGCTCCTTTGCGAGCAGCTGACTTGGAACACAGCTAGAGAGGGAGTAAGCTTCTGGCAATGTGCCGACAGCAGCCTTTACAGGTGACATGGATAATACCCAACCGAAAGAAAGCATTCCTTCTTTCTGTGCTCTTTGTTTCCTTTCCCATGTTCGTCCTCTCTCTTTCCATTGCCTTGACACTTTTGTTCTCTCAGAACACAACCTGGTCCTGACCTTGATTGTCAAAGATGAATAGAGGGCTGACCTTTGATTTCAACCCGGGTGCTTATTCCGAGGCTATACATGGATAGGTAGCCTGAGGACCAATGAGGTGTCAGGCCCTGTGCTGAGCTTGGAGAGTAAAATAGTGAAGGGGTTCTACATGGAGTGTGAAATTGAGTGAAATCCAATAGGAAGCTATCTGCATTTTCAAACACCGCTCAGATCATCCACTGCTTTTCAACTCCCTCTCAATGCTACCTTTGATGTTTCTAGGCACATAATTTTCCTATCTTCTACTGTGTGCTTGTTTGTTTGTTTCCTTATGGATTGATTGATTGATTCATTTTCCTGGAGGAAGAAACAGGAAGGTGTTATAAGGTAGTAAGAATGGTTCCACAATCTGGTTCGATTCTCCAGCACATCCCATAATAGCATGGCCCTCCGGAAGACATGGCCTGGACTGGCAAGCGCTCGTGGTCACCAAAGGGACCAGTATCTCACTGACAGTCAGAAAAACCCTCTAGTTTTAGTTTCCTTGTTGCCAATCCTCCTTTTCCCCACTCTGGAAGCTTCATCATTTGACTATTTGACCTCTATTGACATCGGAATCAAAGTGATTTAAGAAACCCAACAAGTTAGAGGAAAAAAACCCCATGGAATCACATACATGAAACTCCTTCCATGAGAATGGTAAATTGTCATAGCGATTCAATCTTTTTTCTGCTTCTTTAGGAACCTCCTAACTAGTTCTGTCAGGCCATTTGGTTAGATTTGTAATGTTATTGGAAAACGACCTCTCTTTGAAGAGAAGCAGGGGAAAAAATACTACTTCACAAGAGTGAAAGCCACTAAAAGAAATCGATTGTCGTCAAGTTGAATGCAGCGAAACTTTAAAACACAAAATTGAATACAACTGAAACAGACAGGACTTACTCAAATCATATCCACGGTAGGTCCCGCATCACAGAAGCAAATACTCAAGAATGCACTCTAAGTTTGCAATCAATAGTAAATTTGTCAGTCCTGGATTCCACACAGGTGGATTACAAATTCCAAAATGGATGGGGTGTCTGGGTGGCTCAGTCGCTTTGGCGTCTGATTTCAGCTCAGGTTAGGACATCGCAGCTTGTGGGGTCGAGCCCCACGTCGGGCTCTGTGCTGACAGCTAGCCCAATGCCTGGAGCCTGCATCTGATTCTGTGTCTCCCTCTCGCTGACCCCCCCTCTCCCCGCTCATGCAGTCTCTCGGTCTCTCAGAAATAAATAAAACATTAATTCGTTTTTAAATTCCAACGCGCAAAATCATTGTACCCTTTGTCAGTCTGTTATTTTCCTGAATCGTTTAATTTAGGATTGGATTTATTTATATAAATACTTAGCTTGCAAAACTTTAAAGATAAGGCAGGATTCCGGGAGTGTCCTTTTCATCTCTACTATGGAAATTGAGGCATTTTCGCCCTTAACGTTAAAGAGTTGAATGCATCATCAGCAGAGCTGTTGCCCTGTCTAAAATGATCATCTTAATGAACATACTTTGAAACATGTAGGTTACAAAACGTCTTCATGAAAAACTTTTCTAAATGTTTAAGTTTCTTATTCAATGTACAGAATCGAATTAGGCACTCCTAGACATTTAATGAAAATGAGTAGGGTTACTGATGCTGATTCCTAATCTTACATGTAATTCATGCCGTTCAATGTTTATTTATACATATCCATAGGGGTACCTGGCTGGCTCAGTTACCAGAGCATGTGACTCTTGATATTGAGGTCATGAGGTGAGGCACCACGTTGAGTATACAGACTACTTAGAAAGCATGAATGAATGAATAAATAAATGCAATAAAGAAATCTCCCCAATGAGTATTCCCATGTATGGAAAATAGATCCTTAGTGGTGATTGAGGTCATAAGGCACTTGTATTCTAAGTAAAGGGGAATCCCTCTTTCCACATCCCAAATCTCTAGCTTTCATCTTACTCTTGAAACGGTCTATTCTGGAAGATTATTTTTATCTCTGAAATGAAAAATATAGATGAATCTTAACACAAATAAATCATTTTGCTATTTTCCATTGACGAGCCATACAATTCTGAGAGTAAAAATGATCAACGATGATTTTTTGACTCTAATTCTAATGATTGGACCATTCTAAAGACAGCAGTCTTTAATGTTTTTCGAGGGTTCTCATTTTCTTCAGTGGTCTATCATCTACAATTTGTGACGACAACATTTTGTTGTCTGGTAAGCTCCCTTCCACTCTGCTTTGAAACTTTGTCAACTAGTAAAGAGGTGCAGATACAGATTCCTGTGTTGAATCCATCTATAACAATGGAATAGTGAAATGTGTTCCCAAGAATGAGGAAGCTGTGTGGTTACTGTCGAGAATCCAAGCCTAATTATCAGCTGGAAAGCTGAGTCCAACTGGACAGTGCTGAGCCCTTTTTAACATCATCGTCTGTCCCAAGAAAGCTAAACAGAACGGAACTAAAACACAAGAAGACCAACTGACCAAAATGAAAACAACAGTGACAGAATCCTGAATATGCCATGATTTGGAAGAGTAGGATTTCAGGTCTTAGCAGGACTGGTTAATTAAATCTCACTACGTTGCTAAGCAATCGAGAGCACTATACAGGTGACCCTTGAACAACATAGACCTGAGAGTCGCAGATTCCCCACGTTGTCCACAATCCACATAGAGGGGCGCCTGGGTGGCTCAGTCCGTTAAGCATCCAACTGCAGCTCAGGTCATGATCTCACAGCCAGTAAGTTGAAGCCCCGCCTCAGGCTGTCTGCTGTCAGCACGGAGCCTGCTTTAGCACCTCTGTCTCCCCCCACCTCTATCCCCCCACCCCTACCCTGGCCTCTGCCCTCCCTTGCTCTCGCATGCACACTCTCTCTCCAAGAAATAAAGATTTTTAAGAAATCCACATAGGGGCACCTCGGGAACTCAATGAGTTAAGCGTCCAACTCAATTTCAGCTCAGGTCATGATCTTACGGTTTGTGGGTTTGAGCCCCGCATTGCGCCTCAGGCTGACAGTGAGGAGCCAGCTTGGGATTCTCTCTCTCTCTTTCTCTCTCTCCCCACCGGCCCCCTCGCACCCACGCTGCTTCTCATGCTCTGCCTTCCTCTCAAACTAACTAACGAACCCTTTTAAAAATCCACAGATCACTTTCGACTCCCTAAAACTTGACTGCGAAGAGCCTACTTTTGACTAGAAACCTTACCGATAACTTTGTCAATTAACACAGATTCTATGTGGATGACTCACTGGATTGTTCCAAGAGGTGAACTAGAGGAAAGAAAACGTTAATAATATCATGAGAAACGAAGAATCCAGTGACAACACTGTTCTATTTATGGAAAACAAATCAGTGTATAGATGGGCCAGTCCAGCCTTCTGGGATAGGACGTGGGGCAGCAGTACGACTCGCCCTAGGCCAGGGAGGTCCACAGTCTGGTGGCCTACACCTCAGCAGCAGCCTCTTCCAGAATGGGCCCAGACATGTCAGGGGCTCACAGGAGCAAAGCTGCTCTCTCTGTTGGTCGGCATCGAACCCAACTGTTTCCACTGGGGCTATAACCTTTAAGGAGGCTGGGGGCTGAGATGTCACTCACGGAGGGATCTGAGGCCCGTAGCTGCTCTGGGACATGAAAACTCAGGCCCAGAGGCCACAGGGGACTTAGGGATAGTGTGTGGCACCATCTGTGCCCTCTGGGCACATTTACCCACCTCACCCCCACTTCCTGCACACTAGCCTCAGACATGCAACCCGACAACATTGTGAGCACATGGTGCGGGGCGGCTTATGGCCCTCGCAAATCCAGGGGCCCCAGGAGGCTGCTGATGGGCTCGTGGGCCTCCCTGGGCAGTCAAGTGTTGCAACCTCTGTATCATATGCCTTTACGTTGTTCCCGTAGAGACTGGGGTAAGCAGCTGCAAGTAAATGTCTTGTGGATTTTGCCTGCTGGTAACTTTAAAAAAAAAGAAAAGAACAGAAAAGAAAACCCACATAAGTGAAGCTACTCACTTCAAACCTATCTTGATCAAGGGCCAACTGTACAGGCTTTAAGTTTCTTCTCTATGAAAGGGGGAGTCTGGATCAACGATCCCTCAGTAACCGTCTGCCTCTAAGTATGTCCATTTTCATCTGACACACAACAATTTCAAGAGGGCCTGTGAATACTGCAGATGTTGCAGAGGCTGATTCAATACTTTCCACTATTGCGAGAGAGACTCGAACATCAGAACTCAGTCCTAATACACCCCAAAAAATGGAGTCTGGAATGACGTTGATAATGGGGCATCTGGGTGGCTCAGTCGGTTAAGCATTAGCTCAGGTCATGATCTCCTGGTCACAAGATATGGCCTCGTGCCGGAGGCCGGCTCCAGCAGGTCCAGGGGTCCCTAAAGGATGGACGGTGTCGGTGAGAGAGAGAGTGAGAGAGCCCCGAGATTCTTTCTGATCACCAGGCAGGCATCTCTGTCCTGTCGGTTTTGCTTTCTTTATTTAAAAGTTCAACAACAACAACAGGAGGTCAGAGAAAAGAGTGTCTTACAATGGCAGGCCTTTCATGATATCCATTGCACAATTATTTCGACCAAGGAAATCACAGAATCTTCTTAGTGAAAAACAGCATAACCTACAAGTTACGTTGTGTCTACATAAGCTAGGAGTTATTCTGTCTAGCTCTCAAGAAGATAAATGTTTCTGAATCGGTGGAGCTGTGGAAACTAACATGGGAGCCCATAACGTGTCAGTCTTTGCACCTGCGTTCATGTGTTAGCTAGTCTTATCTATCTTCATCCAGGCTGCCTGTGTTAGGGAGGCTGTTTGTGGAAGGCAGGCCTTGAGGAAGGGACTGCTAGGCTTTACCAATGAGCAAAGACATATGTAGTAGCTGTGTTCTGCTCTTAACCCCAAGGTAGGCACTTTGTCTAGGGGCCAGGCTCAATTGTAACTCTTGTGTTCTTAACCCCCTTTATGATCTAAGCCTTGGGTCTGCAAGGCCCATAGGACGAGCCTTTTGACAATTGCCCATAGAGCTTTCATCCGAAGTCTCTTTGATAAAGGCAGGAATCTGCTTTTCCTGATGAGGGATCTGTATTCAGATTAGGGGACTGATATGGAATATTGTGAGGCCTGGTCAATCCCAGCAGGCGTATCCCCAACATGAGCCAATGGTAGCAGAAGGAGATCCCAGTTTTCACATCTCATGGCAGGAGCTGCAAACATTGCCACTTCCTTGCTGTGTTTGCCATCCTGAGAGGCCGGTTCGGCTCCCGGCAGCCTCGTGTGCTCGGCTCAGCATGGAGCTCAGAGTCTGCTTGGTGTTCTCTCTCTCTCCCTCTCTCTTTGCCCCTCCCCGGCTCATCCTCATGCTCCAAGTCTCGATTTCCTCTCAGATCATGATCTCAGGGTGGTGGAATCGAGCCCCACATCAGGCTCCACACTGACAATGGGGAGCCTGCACGGGATTCTCTCTTCCTTCCTCTCCCTCAGCCCCTCCCCTGTCATGCTCTCTCCCTCTCCGTATTAACAAATCCAGTGAGCCCAATAAAGTGCCATCCCAATATAATCAGTATACATTAATTTGGAGTGATACAGTGGAACCTGTACTAAAACATACAGACCAACGAGACCCTGCTGATATCAGTAAGAAGTCAAATTGTACTGCAGAATGATCTAAGAGACTGGTTACCTAAACCTCTCAATTAAAGGAGTAAGAAACTGAGGACCAGGAAGGTTGAGAAAAGCTCCAGGGCAGAATTCAGGGCACAGCTGTGGCTCATATCCTGGACTTTTGAGACCCTAAAATGATACTACTTCTCCCCCGTTATTCGGGTAACTCACTTCTTCCCAATAAGAAATATGGGAAAGGAAATGATGCACATTCTTCCTTTGGTTTAATTCTCTTAACTAAAAGTTACTATGCATCAGGCATATTAAAATAAGATTGTTAAGAAGGCAAAGCAAGAGCTCTTTAGTTTTATCATTTTATTTATTTATTTATCTTTATTGCTTTGTGTTTCTCTTTTGAGAGACAGAGAGAGACCAAGCAGGAGAGGGACATGACGAAAGAGACAGAGGACCCCAAATGTCCTCTGTGCTGACAGCACAGAACCCCATGTGGGGCTTGAACTCCTGAACCGTGAAATCAGGACCCGAGCCAAAGGTAATGCTTAGCCGACTGAGCAGCCCATGTGCCCCAGTTTTACCATTTGAATGTAATAACCTGAACCATGTCTTTTCCTCCCGTCCCTCCAGAAATACACTAAAGAAATTGAAGAAATAAACAAACGATTCAACAAGAAAGGACTTAGAGGACAAATGGCAGCAAAGAGGATCCCAAAATGACATCTGAAATCTGGAGGACAGAAACATTTGTAGCAGATGACAGATACTTTGCCAGATTTTAAAGTAGGCATTGAATATATACCTAGCAAACCACCCCTAGAATCACAGAACAACTCGGGAGTTTTCGGCAACAGAATTCTCTGGAACTGGGTTACAGATCCCTTCCCCTGTCTCCGAAGTCATAGAACAACTTTCCCCACTCAGGAGAATACCAGAATTTTCCTGTCTAGAGAGCCTTAGCAAGGGAGATAGGCAATTGAGAAACACGTGGTTCCCACTGAGGCTATGGAACCATACAGAAGATTAAAGCAACTTCGTTCTGGGGCACCTGGGTGTCTTCATCTATTGAGTGTCTGACTCTCGATTTCATCTCAGGTCATGGTCTCAGGGTCGTGAGATCAAACCCAGCATCAGGCTCTGTGTTGTCAATGTGAAGCTGCTGGAGATTATCTCTCTCTCTCTCTCTCTCTCTCTCTCAAACAAACTTTTAAAAAAGGAAAGACAATACTTCCAGACAAACGGTGAGAGGCTATAGCCTTCGTCTATTGGATCTGAGCACATTGGCAGCCAGAGTTATGCCCCTTAGGGACAAAAGGGAGTAAGCTCTCTCCAGGGAACTTAACCAGCCCCAGAGAAATACTTCAAGACACTAAGATTTGGGTATTTGACAATTACAAAAAATGTCTAGCCATACTATTGTACTATGACGTCTGGTAATCTATCAACAGCACCATGTGTGGAAACTTGTAATAAACTATTCTGGTGACCCATGTTTTTCTGAGAAGGAAACAAGAAAAAATAGATTCACGGAAGCTGAAAACTAGCAATAATCAGAAGAACCGTGGTTTTAAAAAGTGGCTTAAGAGCTTCAGAAAAGGAGGACTACTATTAGAGCAATAAGATTAAATGGTACAGAAACCTGTTAAAAACAAAACACAGGATTATGAAAAAGAATGTGTTCAAGTTCAAAACCTGATGGTGGAAAGAAACTGTTTAAATAAAATATTTGGAAAATAAAATAGAAAAGATCCCTAATTCCTCTATTCATTTGTTTGTTTCCCACTATTGAATAAACTCCTATTGTGTATATGGTGCTGGAGAGAAAGTAGTGAAGAGACAGAATGTCTTTAAGGATTTTTTATTCTAGTAGGAAAGAGATGACCCAGGTAAAGAAGTGAAATAGTGTCCACGTCGTGTTACTAACTAAGGAGAGAAAACAGGAAGGGGGGTTGCCGGGAGCCGCACCGGCCTCTCTGGATGGCAATCCCAGCAAGGAAATGGCAATGTTTGCACAGCTTCTGCCATGAGACATGAAGACTAGTATCTCCTTCTGCTACTACTGGCTCATGCTGCAAATGAGCGTGCTGGGATTGACCAGGCCTCACAATATTCCATATCAGACCCATATTCTGAATACAGATACCTCTTAAGGAAAAGCATATTCCTGCCTTTGCAAAAGAGACTTTAGATGAAAGCTCTATAGGCAATTGTCCAAAGGCTCTTCCTATGGGCCTTGCAGATCCAAGACTTAAGGGGTTAAGAACACAAGAGTTACAACTGAGCCTGGCCCTGAGACAAACAGCCTATTTCATGGTAGAACATAAGTTACTACATATATCTTTGCTAACTGGTGAAGCATAGCAGTCCCTTCCTCAAGGCCTACATTCCACAAACACCCTCCCTTACACTGGCAACTGGGATGAAGATAGATAAGAGTAGCTAAAACATAAACCCAGGTGCAAAGATGGACACATTTAGGACCCCCATGTTAGTTTCCACAAATAAACCAATTCAGAAACATTTATCTTCTTGAGGGCCAGACAGAATGACTCCTAGCTTATCTATATACAATTTAACTTGTATGTTATGCTGTTTTTCTCTATGAACATTCTGTTCATTGATATCACAAAAGACCTCTCATTGTAAGAAATTCCTTTTCTCTCATCTCATATGGTTGTTGAACCTTAAAATAAAGACACCAAAACGGACAGGACAGAGATGCCTGCCTGCTGATCAGAAAGAATCTTGGGGCTCTCTCACTCTCTTTCGCCGACACCGTCCATCCTTCAGGGACCCCTGGACCTGTCGGAGCCTGCGCGGCCTCCGGCAGGGGGTATGAGATTGGGGAAGAGGACCGGAGTTGTCGAGTGAGTAGCAAAGGGAGAGAATCTTAAGCAGGCTCCACACCCGACACAGAGCATGATGCAGGGCTTGATCCCAGGACCATGACAGAATGACCAGAGTCAACATCAAGCGTCACATGCTTATCTCACTAAGCCTCCCAGCCACCTCCCAGAGTTCTTTTGTAACGCCAAAAGGCACCACCATCTCCAGGGTCTCAGCCTTCAGAGAAGAATCCATTCCAAGGTACAAGAACGTATTTGGTTACACTCGGGGAGTACTGGATACCATAAGGGATATTTTTGGGAATCTCTATAAAATCAAAGTTTACATTTTTTGAAATAGTTTCAAGGAAACAGTTCTATTTCCAAAATATTTCTTATCACATTGGTATTTATATTTAGTCATTAATGAAAATTATATATATCAATTTAGATATTCAATGTTAACAAAACTGATGAAGAGAGAAAGAGCATTCCTCGTATACTTTTAATTCTAGGGGACATGACAGTAATGCGAAAAGTACCTTGGGGAGAGCTCATCATTTTTCTATAGAGTAGATTTCAAGTAAGTGCTAAATCCATTTTCCTTTCTAGCAATTATTCATTGAAAATACTCCACTGATGGGTCCAACTTCAACTTAGCTCGTGATCTCATGGTTTGGTTCATGAGTTCAGGCTCTGCATCTGGCTCTCTGCTGACAGCTCAGAGCCTGGAGCCTGCTTCAGATTCTGTGTCTCCCTCTCTCTCTCTCTGTCCCTCCCCTGCTCTCTTCGCTCTCCCTGCCACCTTCAAAAATAAATAAGCATTCAATTTTCTTTAAATACTCTAATTTGAAGGTAATACAATGTTCAAATGTATCTCTTCTTCATAGGTTAGATACTCTGGAAACACTGTTAACCACCATTTTTCTTCGTAGCCTAAAGAATCAGGTAGGGACGTGCTAGGTAACATGACAGAAATATATTACTTGGAGTGGAGTACAGAGTACGACTGAATAAATAAATGTCAGCTAATGAGTTGCAATTTAGAAGTTCACTATTTCCTAGGCCAGTATTCCAATACTAATGAAAGAAAAAGAGAAACAAAGAAAGAGAGAAAGAATCAAAGACAAGCAAAGAAACCAATTCTAGGTAACTCAGAAAGGCGAAACCAAAGTTCCAAATGACTAGGAGAGATACAAAGTACTCAGGACTCATCTCGTCTATAATTCTTGCTCTCTAGCAGGACATAGATGAGAATGTTTGTATTATTTTGGAATTTTGGTGATAGTGTCCCCAAGGATAATGGGTATGGCCTTAAACAACATGCCTTCAGTCTGACAAAATGAGAAGTCGAAATAGGTCTTTTCAGCCTCAACCTTCTTAATCACCTTCATGCAAAACAGGCTAGGGTTTTGTTAGAAATCACCTGATTCTCCGGGCTTGGATCCTCATGGTATAGTGGCTTGGGTGTTTGTGGGGGAAGGCAGGTGAAAATTGCTAAGAGAAGAAAGTGGACAGGGTTATGGATAGCAAGAGTAAGGCAGTAGCTATACTGAAGGTTGCTGTAAGTTCAGAAGAGTGCCCAGCTGCCCAGGACAGGCCAGTAACCCACGAATCCTTCAAAATCTCTGACGATGGAAAGAAACAACTCAAGGGTGCAAGGGTGAGATCAAATCTCCATGGAGTGTAGGGACAGCTTCAGCTTGGAAACTAGAGACCTATAGAGTTACTATTTCCAGTAGGTCATCGCATTCTCTTCCTTCAAAGTATGTAGAGTCAGGTTTGGACCTTACCTCTTGTCTGAACTGCATTAAAGTTCTAAAGAGCTCATCACTGAGCAAAGACAAAACAGTGTCAGAAACTACAATAGGTCACACACATACAGACAACTCTTTCATGTAGAGAATACGGTGTCCGCAGGCTGACTGAAACAACTGCCCATGGAACATGATAACTGGAGTGTGCTTAATTGCACTAGCCTTTGTTTCTTGGAGTCGGTATTACGAGGACAGATTAGGTTGAGCTTCTCAAGTACCCTCTTTTTGGGAAGCATGGTTTTCCCTACAAAACTTTACGAGAAGTGGAATCATGAAAATGATCACTGGCTTCATTTCAATTTCTCCCCGAGAGCAGACACCAAGACAACAAAGTGAGTACTCGTAGCTTTCTGAAGGAGTGCTGAAGGAGCACAAAGGAGGGACTGGAAAAGGAGAGGCAAAAGCAAAAGAAAACCCACAGGTTTGACAAATATGACCACTATGGACATCTGGGACGAGAACTGTCTCGTCAATGTCCTACACAGAGACAAGGAGCAATAACGCTAATTGTTTGAGGGGGTTGAATTGTACACTGCCGTTTAAAGGAAAATGGCATATCTATTTTCCGAAGGGATATGCTACTATTTTTTATGCCAGTCATAAAAAATATGGTATGTTTATATCACCTGTCTTATAAATAAGATTGAAAACATTAAAATTCATAACCTTTGCACTATCTTCTTTCACCAAGAGCTTAAGAATAGAAAAGAAATGGAACAAGGGATAGCTAACATTGAAACCAGAAAGGAAATTCAAAGAGTCAAATGAAAATAAAAACCCCGCATCTTAAAACGATTATTTCTCATGAACATAATGTCCACATATGGATTGCTTCACTTTCTGCAATACATTTTGCCTATTCTTTTCTTCTGACTTCCGTAGAAACAGCACTAGTTATCTCCTCCGAAGATAATGACACTTTCACAATCGCTTCGTTCACTTGTTCATTTCCATGGGGTTTCCATCTGGCCCAAGCCAATACTTTCAGAAAACTTTGGAGAAAAGATGCAAGAGAGCTTTCTTTGGCAGATCTCAATGACACCTTGCGTTCCGAAAGTTTAGTGAGTTTCCCATCAAAGGAAAAGAGAAAAGGGCATTTGGTGTCAAATGAAAAGACACAACGGATTTGAGATGACTCACATGGATTAAGAAAAACAAATGTAGTGACAGTTTATGAAGAGCTGAGAAATATCTAAAAATGTGAAATACAAATATTTACAGCACAGTACACGCTCCAGAACTGCAACCTTCTCATTGGCCCCTCGGTAAGTAATGAATGGCTTGAAACCAAGCCTCTCCACTGTGCGACCCCCAACCTAGAAAAAAGCATGAGGCTAAATCATTATCTGTATAATCATTGCAACAAAATTATTGCTTCTATTTTCTACGAAGCACACACACACACAAACACACACACACACAGGGGAAAAACAATCCTCAAAAATAGGTGGTAAATACTTTACCTCAAATCTGGGATTTCTAACTCTAAATCTTTATGCAATGCAATATCCCCTTCAATCTCATAATATTTCTTCAAGCATCTCATTTAATAGTCAAGGTCAACTCCTTATCTCATGGGCCCATTCACCTTTTGTCTTTCACTCTTCTTCCTTTGTGTTGACCTACACATAGCTGTCTTTACCTGTGCTTGACCACCCTATCACTTGTGCAGTGAAAATTTCCCTTTGCCTTAAGGGGAAGATTATGTGATTTCAGCTCCAGATACTAGCATTCATCATGTTCAGTCTTGCATTGTGTTTTCCATTACTAAAGATAAGATTAATACATCTTTTCAAGGGCTCCTAATGCCTTGATACATTGTTAAATTTACAGAAAACACAGAGGATTATCAGATAATCCATTCTAAAGCATTTATAACATTGAACTCTCTCCAAGGGGTTTTCGCCAACAATGACTCTATCTGTGCCATAACGTGTGCCCTCAGAAATGCAGGTACAATGGTGGCCCTAGAGCTTATTTAAATCTTTTCTCAAAAAGAAAAAAAAAGGCAACTATACTTGCTTTGTAAACACATGCCTATCAAAATCCAAGTCAAAACATGAACTCATTTTTTAAAATTGACTCACAATGTCAGTAGAAAAAATAAAAGCCTAATGCAAATGTATGAATGATAAATATATTAAAGACTTTCGCTGAGGTCATGATCTCGCGGTTTGTGGGTTCGAGGCTCACGTCGGCCTTTGTGCTGACTGCCAGCTCAGAGACTGGAGCCTATTTCAGAGTCTGTGTCTCCCTCTCTCTCCGACCCTCCCCTGCTCATGCTGTCTCTCTCTCTCCAAGAAATAGATAAACATTAAAAAATAAGTGCGCAGGGAATTAGTTTTCCAGTTTTAAGTTCTTACCTATGGCGAATATAGAAATTACTTTCCCACGGTTGGTTGAAGCCTCTGTAAAGAAATCTTTAAGAAGAGCATAATAAATATAACTAACAAACACTATCATCCTGCATTGTCCTGCACATCCACTGGCTAACATACCCCAATTCCATCAACAAACCCAAGAATCTGGCAAATTATAAGCATCATCTGGCACTGTATTAAGGACTACTCCTACTGTGAGACAGGTTGCCTTCTAATTCCTTCATGGCAAGGCCAAATAATAGGTTTTAATCAACTGATGAATGGCACATTGCATTTCATGTAACACAGGCGTATGAGGTAGCATTGAAGGCTAGATCCAATGTGATTCCACAAAATTTTCTTCTCTGCAATTACAGGAATACCGGAAAATAGCTGGTTCTATCGGAAAGAAGGTTATCTATGATTGAAAGAACAAGAAACTAAGGGGGAACAAAATTATCTGCAGGCTATTCATGCTTCCTATTAAACAGAAGAGCTATAAGTACCACGTTGACTCTAATGTTAGGGACAACGAGGTTACAGAATATAAACAAATAAGGGGAAAACAATGTTTTGATAAACACTTCCATAAGGAACTAAAGATTTCAACTTAATGAGCGATTCAGGGGAGAAAATGATAGAACATTTTACCTACTGATTCAATGTATTACTACATCGATTAAACCTCAAACATCTTAAAAGAACTTCTAATCACATAAACCACAGAAGTATCTCTGAAGGACTCTCATTCTGCAAAGGCCAAAAGGGAGAGCTGTGCAAAAACAGCAGAAATCATCGTGTAGCTGAAGCGAACGTGGCCCAGACCATGCACAGATGGGCTGACACAGCACACTATATCCCACTCAGATCCCTTCTCTGTATTCAAGAAAGTGCTGTATGAGTAAGACATGGAATGACTCCTCCGGGTCCCACCCTCCGATTTTGTCAATATCGAATGAAAACAACTTCTGACCTTTCATGAGTCACAGGACCATGACTTCAAGGGACTCCCTTTTTTCTCCTGAGTCTGCCAACACTCCTGACAGGTTTTTGGAGAACCAGAACTCGCATTCTCTTCACGTCTTTTCTCGACTTCACAACCTTTGAGGAATGAAACCAAAATTAGAAAGGTTCTCTCTTCTTTTAAAAACAAACACACTTTATTTTGAGTCTTCATGGGAGAGATTAGACAAGAATGTTGAACTCTAAGAAGGAAAACACAGAACGGTCGGCCAAGCAATGGAAATAGTCTAATAATGGAGAACTCCATGGTAAGAACAGTACTTAGTACAATGGGATGCTATCATTTTGAGTTTGAATTCCATCTATAATTATTAAAGTCATATAATCTGTCATTCCGTTCATAATGTCCTTCTTGCCTTCTCCACTTTAAGAGCTATATGAAATCCAGTTCCGATCAAATCTTCCTTGAGAAAATTTCCGATGACTCCTTCAGATACAGGTAACTCCTGTGACCTACACATCCCTACTATACATTATAGGCAGCATCTACTGCAGTGAACGGTCTCGAATTGCTCATGAGGCCATCTATTTCCTAGTTTTTAATTTTTTAATGTTTTCATTATTTCTTAGAGAGAGAGAAACGGCGTGAGCAGGGGAGGATCAGAGACAGAGGGAGACCCAGAATCTGAAAGAGACTCCAGGCTCTGAGCTGGCAGTCAGCACAGAGCACAACGCGGGCCTCGAACCCATGAACCGTGAGCTCATGACCTGAACCAAAGTCGGACACTTAACTGACTGAGAAACCCAGGTGCCCTGTGGCCATCTATGGTCTGGGCACTCCTAGAGGACAGAGGCTCTGCGGGACGTGCACGATGCTTTCTGGCCCTTGAAAGAACACCTCGCACACAGAATCCCTCAAATCCTCCTTACTCAGGGAACAAGATCAACATAATGCTGCCTCTTCAAGGCTCTTGCATGCTGCTAGAAAACCTTCTCTTACCCTCAATATAATTCACCCCCTTTTATTCTTGGAAGGTCCTGGCAACCAACTTCTCATGGATTTCCTCCCTAACGCTGTCCACTAGGCCAGATGACTTAAGGGTTCCTATCACAACCGATCCATTATTATAGCCGCACTGCTTGACTTCGTCTTTCTTCATGAACTCTTCATTCCATCTCAGCACGCACTTCCATGGTCACACTGCTGTCCTTAGGACCACTCATACATTTTTAATAACCATTCATTCAAATACTCTACACCTAGATCACAATGGCTAGTAACTTCTCTTTTCAAGTCTACCCACCACAGCCGTCTTTGACTTCACTGGGACCAATAGTTCACTAACTCCTATGCTTTCTCTCAATTCCTTCAGTCCTCTCCTTTGAAATTCTCCTTTGATTCAGGTCAATGTGCCTAAATGACACTTGCCAATATCTTAAGCTCCCTAACCTTCCTTTTAGAGATCCCTCTACATTAATCCGGGATGGAAATATTCTCCTGAGTTCTTTGTCACAGCACCCCAATAGCTGGCAAATACTTTACACATGCTGTGGACTTCAATTTCGTCACAAGTAAGTTGAAATTGACCCTATACTTGTAACGAACCTATCGTATTTTTGTTAAATAAATTCCTTCCCTAATGACTATTTTAAACCTTGTCTGTGCTCTTCAACATCAGACCTTCCTCTTCCCCTGTCTTCCTGTTTCATGGAGAAAATGAACATCGGACGGGAACCATCATCTTTCTACCACTTACTACCAGAAATGCAAATTCACCCTCGATTAACAAAGATACAATAGAAGAAATTCTCCTACATAGCATTGCACGTT
>JAESUZ010000494.1:0-179941 GCA_017311185.1 Proteles cristata cristata
AAGTGAAATGTATGACAACAATCTTATAAGGGACAGAGGGAGCAATTAGTGACACTCTGATATAAGGTAACTGAACTATCCATGAAGTGAATATTTGAAGTGGTCATTTGAAAGTTTACTTATATTAGTTGAAAATGTATTTGCACGGTTAAGAGCAACCTGTAAAAAAAGTAAAAAAAAAAAAAAAAGATTTATAACTGATTGCTAAGAGAGGAGAAAAGTGGAATAACATAAAATGCTCAACTAAAACCAGAGAAGACAGGAAAAGAATGGAAGATCAAAAACAAAAGGAAGGGCAATGAATAGAAAATAGTTACAAATAAGGGGCGCCTGGGTGGCTTAGTCGGTTAAGCGTCCGACTTTCGCCTAGGTCATGATCTCGCGGTTCGTGAGTTCGAGCCCCGCGTCGGGCTCTGTGCTGACTGCCGGCTCAGAGCCTGGAGCCTGTTCTCCCCTGCCACGCTGTCTCTCTCTCTCTCCTAGAAATAAATAAAACATTAAAAAAAAAAAAAAGAAAGAAAATAGTTACAAATAGATAGGTGTTAAATCCACTGTACCAGTATCAAATTTTTCTAAATGTAAATGATCAAAATAGATTAATTATAAGACAAAGACTATCAGAGGATCAAAATAAGAAAACCTACTTAAATATATAAGGACACAGATACTTTTGATTTTATTTTTTTTTTTTAATTTGAAAAGAATTTTTTAAAATGTTTTATTTATTTCTAGGAGAGAGAGACAGCGTGAGCAGGGAGGTCGAGAGAGAGGGAGACACAGACTTGAACAGGCTCCAGGCTCTGAGCTGGCAGTCAGCACAGAGCCTGACGTGGGGCTCGAACCCCCGAACTGCGAGATAATGACCTAAGCGAAAGTCGGATGCTTCACCGACTAAGCCACCCAGACTATCAGAGTGGATCAAAAAAAATAAGAAACCTACTTTAAATATAAGGACACAGATACTTTTGATTTTAAAAGTAAAGGAATGGAGAAAGATATACCATGTTAACGTAAATCAAAAGAAAGCTGAAACAGCTATATTAATTTCAGACAAATCACACCCCCGATAAAGGAAAAGTAATCAGGGATAAAGAAGGGCACTACATAATGCTAAAGGGTCAATAATCTAAGAAGATGTAACAATTTTAAACGTGTATGCACCTAATAACAGAGCATCAAAGTATATGAGGCAAAACCACAAAACTGTAAGGAGAAATAGATCAACCCACTGTCATACTTGGTGACATGTCAGAAATGGACAGATCCAACAGGCACAAAATCAGTAAGAACACAACTGAATTCAATAGTATCATCAATCAACTAGATCTAATTGACATCCCCAGAACATTCAACAACAGCAAAATACACATTCTTCTCACACTCACATGGAACATCCACCAAAATAGATCACATTCTAGGCCGTAAAATATACCTTAACAAATCCAAAAGGGTAAAAAATCATACATAAAGTATGCTCTCACACTACAATGGAGTTGAATAAGGAATCAATAACAGAGGATTAGCTGAAAAATGCCAAAATATTGGCAGGTAGATTAAACAACACGACTAAATAATATATGGGTCAAAAAAACTTCAAGAGAAATTTAAAAATATTTTGAAAAAGTGAAAATGAGAACACAAGTTATCAAAATTTGTGGGATGCTGTGAAAACACTACTCAGAAATGTATGGCATTGAATGCACACGTTAGGAAAGAAGAAAGATCTAAAATCAATTATTTTCTAGTTTCTACCTTAGGAAACTAGAAAAAGAATAGCAACATAAACCTAAATCAAACAGAAGAAAATAAATAAGAAAAAAAGAAAGAAATTGCACGAATTGCTATTTTAGACATAAAAAAGGGGCTGTCACTACTGATCCTACAGTAGTGATCAGTTAGAAAGATAATAGATTATAGAAAGATAATAAAATATACTATGAAAAGCTCTATGCCCACAATTTGATAATTTAGATAAAATGGAACATTTTTTAAAGTCGCAATCTACTAAAATTCATATATGGAGAAATAGTTAATCTGAATAAACTTATATCTATTAAATAAATTAAAACAATATTATTAAGAAACTTCCAAATTAAAAGCACAGGGCCTAGATGGTTTCACTGGTGAATTGTACTAAATATTTAAGTAAAAAATAATACCAATTTTGTGTAATATCTTCCAGAAGCCGAGGGAATATGTGAGATCACTCATTCTGTGAGATTGGCATTACCCTAATTCCAAATCCTGACAAAGACATTATAAGAAAGAAAAGCCACAGACTAATATCTCTTATGAACATAGATAGAAAAATCTTCAACAAATGTTACCAAATCAAATCCAACAAGGTATAAAAAGTATTATATACTACAAAATGAGGTTTACCCCAAGTAAGGAATATTAATACAACATTCAAAGTTCAATTAATGTAACCCATCACATCAACAGGCAAAAGAGTAAGAACCATATGATCATACCAATAGATGTGGAAAAGCATTTGCCAAAAGCAAGGCCCATTTATGATAAAAACTGTCGATAAACTCAACATTGAAAGGAACCTCCTCAACTTGATAAAGAACATCTACAAAGACCCTACAGATAACGTTGTACTGGTGGGAAACTAAATGCTTTCCTAACACCAGGAACGAGGCAAGTATGTCCCTCTTATTCCTGCTGACAGCACTGTATTGAAAGGCCTGGCTAATGTAATAAGACGAGAAAAGGAAATAAAAGGTACACAGACTGGGAAAGAAGAACTCTTAGTTTATATATGACATGATTGTTTATGTAGAAATTGTGAAGGACACAACAAAATTCTCCTGAAACTAATGAGGGATAGTAACGAGGTTGCAGGATACAAGGTAATTTGCAGAAGTCAGCTGGTTTCCTGTATATCAGCAATGATCACAACTGTGATTGAAATAAAAAACACAACAGTATTTATATTAGCATCAAAAGTTAAATACTTAGGAACAAATCTTACAAAGTCTATACAAGATCTATATGGGAAAAACTACACACCTCTGAAATGAAAGAAATCAAAGATCTAAACAAGTAGGTATTTCTTGTTTGTATTAGTTTTTTTATGGCTGCTGTAGCAAATGACCACAAGCTGAGTGGGTAAAACAACAGAAATATTTTCCCCCACAATCCTGAAGGCTAGAAGTTCAAAATTAAGTTTTGGGCAAGGCTATGCTCCCTCTGAAAGATCTAGGGAAGAACACTTCCTTGCCTTTTTCTGGCTCTGGTGTTGCCAGCAATCATGATGTCCCTGGGTTTGCAGCCATATCACTCCAATCTCAGCCCCTGTCATCACATGGCCTTCTTCCCTGTGTGTCTCCCTCCTCTATGACTATTGTTTCTCTTATCTTTTCTAAAAGGACACCAGTCATACTGGATTTGGAGTCCATCCTAATTCGGTATGTCCTCATCTTAACTTAGCTAATGTCATCTAGGAAACTCTAATTCCAAGTAAGATCCCATTCACAAGTTCTGAGGGTTAGGACTTCAACATATCTTTTCTGTGGACCCAGTTCAGCTCACAACAATGTTCTTGGATAGGAAGACTCAACATCGTTAAGATGTTAGTTTTTTCCAACTTGGTCTCGAGATGTAAAGCTACCCCTCTCAAAATGTCAGCAATCTGTGGATCTATCATCAAGCTGATTCTAACATTGATATCAAGCAGAGGAACAGAAGGGCGAAAGACCCAGAATAGATAACACACTGAAGAGGAACAAAGCTGGAATACTGACGCTTTTCAACTTCAAGACTTCTATAAAACTACAGTCATCAGGACAGTGTGGTATTGACAAAAGAAGAGAGATACAGATCAGTGTAACAGAATAAAGAGCCTAGAAACAGACCCATACAAACATAGTGAACTAATCTTTGATGAAGGAGCAAAGGCAGTTCCATGGAAAAAAATATATATATTCTCTTTGATAAATGGTGCTGAAACAGCTGGACACCCACGTGCAAAAAATATATAGAGAGAAAGACATTACACATTTCACAAAAAGTAACTCAAAATGGATCATGTAAAATGTGAATGTAAAACCCCAGATTTTTAAATTTTGAGAAGATAGTCTAGGAGACGATCTAGAGGAAATCTCAAGTTGGATGATGACATTTTTGACATTCTGGAAGCAGAATCGTCAAAAGAAAAAATTGGTAAGTTGGGCTTCATAAAATAAGAAAGACTGCTCTACAGAAGATACTCTTAAGGGAATGAAAAGACAAGCCACACATTTGGAGAAAATATTTGCAAAGCACATATCTGATAAAGGACTATACACAAAATATGCAAAGGACTCTTAAAACTCAACAATAAGAAAACAAAAACTCAATTTAAAGAATGGGCAAAAGATCTAAACAAGATGCCTCACCAGGGAAGATAGATATATAGACGGCAAATACGCAAAAGGAATGATACTCCACGTCATACATCACCAGGAAGTGCAAATTGAAGCAACGATGAGATACCACTACACACCTATTAGAATGGCTAGAATCCAAAAGAATGAAAGGACCAAACACTGGCAAGGATATGGGGCAGTAAGAACTCTCACTCCCTGCTGGGGGGAATGCAAAATGGTGCAGCCACTTTGGGAGTCAGTTTGGGAGATGCTTACAAAACTAAACATCAACTTAACCTACAATCTAGCAATTGCAATCCTAGGAATTTACCCAGAAGAACCAAAAACCTATGTCTACACAAAAACGTATGTACAGATGTTTATAGAATTTTTATTCAGAACTGTCAAATTTGGAAGCGACAAAGATGTCCTTCAGCAAGCGAATAAATAAGCATGGTGTATCCAGACAAAGAAATATTATTTAGTGCTCAAAAGAGATGAAAAGCCATGGATGAAACTTAAGTGCATATTACAAAGTGAAAGAAGCTCATCTGAAAAGGTTACACACTGTATGGTTCTAAACAATAGGACATTCTAGAAAAGACAAAACTATGGGGACAGTAGAAAGGTCGGTGGTTGCCAGGGGTTTGGGGAAAGGGCGAATCGGTGAAGCACAGGTTGAGTTTTAGGGCAGTGAATCTGTTCTATATGATGCTATAATGGTGGATACATGTCATTATACATTTTTCAAAACTCACCCAATGTGACACCAAGAGTGAGCCCTAATGTGAACTTTGGGTGACAATGATGTGTCAGGTTTACTGATTTTAACCAACATTCTACACAAAGCAAGATGTTAATAATATTAATAACAGGGGAAATTCTATATAAGGGACAAGAGGTATTTGGGAACTCTCTTTCCTTTCCACCCAATTTTTCTGTAAACCTAAAATTTCCCTAAAAAATAAAATGTACTAAATAAAAAGAAAAAGCCCTTTGGTTCTTTAGCTTAAGTTGTTACATTAATTAACAGAATCGTATCCTGTAGCTAATAGCATTTATTACAAACAAAACATTAAAATGTTTAAACAGTTGAATTTTTTAAATAAATGTGTTTTTAAAAATTATTTGAGTTTATTTATTTATTTTGAGAGAGAAAGAGAGAGCAAGAGCACAAGCAGGGGAGGGGCAGAGAGAAGGAGAGACAGAATCCCAAGCAGACTCCACACCATCAGCACAGAGCCTGATGTGGGGCTCAAACTCACCAACCTTGAGATCATGACCTGGGCTGAGATCAAGAGTCAGAAGCTTAACTGACTGAGCCACTCAGGTGCACCAATAAATGTGTTATTTATTACATTGCTTCCTGTAGTAATTTTCTTTTTCATTTGTTTAACAAATAGTTGAACATTCACTATGTTCTAGATCTAACATAGTACATCAGCCATATTGTGTGAATAGTGAGGGAATGAATGAATGTGACTGGCCTTGCTCGAAAACATTAAACTCTGACTTTCATCCTCCCTCATCTTTCTTTGATTTACCTCTTCTCACCCCTATCTCTGTCAAAAGCTGCTCTGACCCCCACAAACAGGGTTACTCACAATTTCTATTTTGTGGCTAGGTAGAAGTTTAGGGGTTTCATGTTTTTATAGTCAATCAACAAAGAGTGGGAGGGAAGCAAGCAGACCCTGAGTGAGTTCATTTTAGAACCTCTTTCAGGTCTCATTCTCCACATCTGCAGGTCTAGGTTTCTCGAGCATTGTTTTTATGAGGCCACAGAGGACCTGGACACAGTTATCCATCTACTAAACAGTTATACTCTTTTTTTTTTCTTAAATGTTTTATTTATTTCTAGGAGAGAGAGAGAGAGAGACAGCGTGAGCAGGGCAGGGTCAGAGAGAGAGGGAGTCACAGACTGAAACAGGCTCCAGGCTCTGAGCTGGCAGTCAGCACAGAGCCCGACGCGGGGCTCGAACCCACGAACCGCGAGATCATGACCTAAGCGAAAGTCGGACGCTTAGCCGACTAAGCCACCCGGGCGCCCCTAAACAGTTATACTCTTATTCAAGAAAATTTCTGAGAGTGAAGCCATGTTATTTGCAGAATCTGACCTACCTTCAGCCTTTGGCTCAGTAGACTGGCCCTATCTGGGCCCAGTGGTAAGACTTTGACCCAAAGTCTAAGCTATTTTATCTTCCGAGGTACCTGTGTCAAAGCCTCACAGCTGGAATTATCCAGGCAGATGGAATCCCCTGTCTTAACTGATGAAACAAGTTAGTGTCCCACTGTTTCTCTTTTTAATATTTAACAAGGAACTTTGCACGGGTACCAGAATCACCCGTGTAATTTTAAGCGACTGGAAGAATCAACATCCGTCTTAAGGGAGGTGACATGGATTATGTCTTCGACCTGTTTCTGTTGCAGCTGGTGTCAGAAAAGCAGCTTAGCATCAATCACCCATAACTAACACCCTTGTATTTGGCTGGCACCAAACTGTAAAATCCTTTCTAAGATGTCATTACAAACTTGGAAGCCGTCATTTGCCTACGTGAACAGGGGAAATACTATCTTGTGACAAATGGAGGGCAAAGAGTGATTCAGTCTATACCTAGTGTGCTCGTTCTCTAGCTGAGCTAGGGAAAAGGAAGCATTATCTCTAAGCTAAATTTCATTAAGTTGCAAGGGAAGGGGGAAGGGAGAAAAGGAAAAGCATGGTGACAAATAAATACTGTCAGAAAGGTTGTTTGAGAACTTTCCCCATGCCACCCTTCCTTTTGAGTTCTCTGTCTCAGGTCATGGCCCAGACAATCTTCCAGTCACTGGCTTGAAACCTCCCAACGCCACTAAGCCACTGCATGATTCTTTCTTTTGGTTTCTCTCATGTCTCTGTTCTCTGTCTTTTCAACGTCTTTATTCAGGCCCATTCATTCACTCCATAAACGTTTGTTGACTATCCATGGGTGTACGAGGCTCTGGACACACCCCAGGCATGTCTGCTGTGGGACATGCATGGGACCCTGGCAGAGAAGAGAGACATTGAACACACAATCCCACGGAAGGTCAGGGTGCCCTGAAAGCAGACGGACGGCGAGTGAGCCAGGCTGCGAGGTTCAAGGAGCGTGTCGAGGCTGTGACATTTAAGGGGAAACTGAAAGGGAAGTCTTTGGATGGTGAAATCTACTCAGGAGGAATCTGATGAGCTGCCGACCAGTTACCATTCCAACTTAGCTCTGCCCTGTCCGTCTTCTCCGGACATCCCATAGGTCGCCTGGTGTCAGTGCAACACTCCGCACCTCTTAGCTTGTCACTCAAACTGTAAACTCACTTCCACCTTTACCCCCCACGCATTCCGATGCAGAGTTTGTGTTCTTATCACACCGCTCCATTAGTCGGAGGGTCAGTTTCATATCTCCAGGTCTTTGTATGCGCTGTTCCTTTGATTTGCATTTTGTTTTCTTCATCTTGAAAATTTATTCTTGTTCTTCAGGGACCAGCTAAGAGGTAGCTTGTCTTGAGTCTCATTAATAATAGTGATTTCCCCCTGACTGTTCTGTGTGTTTTTCATACAATTACTTTACATCAAGACCGTTTTGCCATATGTCATATTGAGAGATTACTTGCATGTTTTAGAGTAAAAGACTCTTGAGAATAGAAACATCACTGATGCCTTTTCCAGTACTCCGCACCCAGCACCAGCACCTCACACCCATTTTAGCATCAGCACCAGCACCCAACACTCAGTAAAGTGCCATATACACAGCCAGTGTATTTCTGTTAATTTTGTAAGCGGAGAGTTTTTGTTAAATTGCATGGGCACTCATTTCCCTAACCCGAATACTGATTTGAAAGAAGTCTCTTCTTTATTAATCATCTCTGCAAAATTACAACTCTATGGGTGTGACATTGCTGTAATTTTTTTTGCCTGTGATTAAGAAACCATATCCTATAATAGGTTAACACCTAAGCCCATGTAATTTAGTGTGGTGTAAGGAGTGACTTGTGCTGAGTGAACAAGGGTAAGCCTTGCAGAGACATAGCAGGTGTAATTTGGAAGATGCAGTTGAAAGGTAAACCTACTGGAACCTCACGTACTCAACAGGCAAAATGATAATACAGTAAAGAATCCATTTCTACCAAACCCACATCTCCACTGTGCTTGTGATCGACACTAGCTCCAAGCTCCTTCCCACCGGAGAGCTGCGTGGGCTGTTCGTCTCGAGATCCCATATTACTCAGTAATGAAAGGAGGCTGTTAATAATGTCTTTATACTATTAATTGTTCAGTGCTATACAGTTTATGAAGACCTTTCACATGAATTATCTCACTTGAAAACAATTCTCCAAAATAGGTGAGGTAGGTATTTTCATCTTACAGAAGAAGAACCTGAGGGTTCAGAAAGGTTCACTCATTTCTTCACTTAACAAATATTTATTGGATGTGACTGTGCCAGACACATAACATAAGGCACTTGTCCAGGCAGATCTCGTTTCTTGCTCAGGCTCTTTCCATCACCTCATGAGACTGGGATGAAACATCAGCAAAAATGAAAGGTAGGGAGTGGGCCAGAATAGCTCAATTCTGCAATTTTTATGTGTTGGAGATGACGTCTGGGGTATGTTTCATGCCTGGCTTCTCCACTTGGATCGAATGTTAAGCTTCAAATAAAGAGGCTGACTCTTCTGCCTCATAGTATTCTTTGGACCCTGGAATACAGTGAAACTTCAGCATAATCCCATGGGATATTTCTGAGCTGAATTTGTTTTGTATGTTCACACCCAGCCACCGATCGGAGCTATTTGAGAGCTTAGTTGCTTAGATATTTTCGATTTGTGTTTGTGCAAAGTTGCTTTTATTGATTGATAAGTGAGTGAGTGGGGACAAGGGGCAGAGAGAGAGAGAGAGAAGGAAAAATCTTAAGCAGACTTCATGTCCAGGTGTCCAGTGTGGAGCCTGACATGGAATTCGATCCCACAACCATGAAATCATGACCTAAGCTGAAATTAAGAGTCAGATGCTTAGTCCACTGAGCCACCCAGGCACCCCTGGACAGTTGCTTTTAAAATGGGTATGGAGCGCCTGTGTGGTTCAATGGCTGAAGCATCCAACTTTGGCTTGGGTCATGATCTCATAGTCCATGAGTTCAAGCCCCGCATTGGGCCCTGTGCTGACAGCTCAGAGCCTGAAGCCTGCTTTGGATTCTGTGTCTCCCTCTCTCTCTGCCCCTCCCCTGCTCACACTCTGTCTTTCTTTCTCAAAAATAAACATTTAAAAAATTTTAATAAAATGGGTAGATATCTTGGAAACCACCTCTAGTGTCTATGTGAATTCCTGCTTGGTATAAACCGGATAGGTTAATGTCTTGACACAACACAACCAGAGTGTCTTTATGCAGCCAAATAAACACTCAAACTCTCAAGGCATTAGTCTGCTCAGAAGTGTATAGTGCAGGTGATAGAAATTGCTGGCTGGGCAGTCAGACCTTTCCCTTGGTGGGCATTCAGGGGTCTGCCCATCAGCCATAAGGAGCTAGTCTCTCTGTCCCAGGTGATGGCTCAGTTTCATTGGCAGCTGTGGTGGTGCCCTGACTCTAGAGCCTCATTCCTCACAGGAGCCATTCACGTAGCTTCCAGGGGCCCCACAAATGCAAGCACGGCAAGATCATTGGACTGAGGGAAGCCCAAGCATGTGGCTTCCTGTCGGGTGTTCCCATGTTCCTGGTCTTGAGATGCAGTTATCAATCAGGCTGTTCCTACCATCAGTGAGGGCTACATGCTCCATCTTTATCTGTTTTCAGGACAGCAGAGTCCAGAAGTGAACCACAAGTCAAATTCTTATACAGAAGGGAAAGATTTTTTTTTTACTTAAAAATTTTTTTAAAAATATTTACTTATTTTTGAGTGAGAGACAGCAAGTGCAGGGGAGGGGCAGAGAGAGAGGGAGACACAGAATCCAAAGCAGGTTCCAGGCTCTGAGCTGTCAGCACAGAGCCTGATGTGGCCTCAAACCCATGAACTGTGAGATCATGACCTGAGCTGAAGTCGGAGGCTTAACCAACTGAGCCACCCAGGTGTCCCCAGAAGGGAAAGATTTTGTAAATCCTTTGCCCACATCCCCATCCAGACCTGGATATTAGCATTTATCTTGTCTTCATATGTCAGCAATATCACAAGGACATATAAAGACATTTGAAATTTTTCAAAGGAAAATTCAGGATAATGCTATGACTTTCACCATCCACTTATTGTCTAAGTTAGAATTAGGGTGTATCTCTCATATCCCCAGGGCAAATGCTATTTTCTTCAGATTGATGTAAACAGCAGTGTTTGATGACACAGAGGTGCCATGTCAGGACGGGACCATCTGCCGTGTTTTTATGGGCAGGGCTGCCCATCACTGCCGAACTGCGCCTGCTGCTGTCGGCCTGTCTCGCAAGAGCACACGAGGGGTTCTGCAGGGTCAACAGGGAACGCACCGCTGACCTTTGATGACGGGCTGCCTATGTCTGTGGGCACACCAGCCCCTGGCCCTGAGCCACCCTGTAGAAGATGCTGCTTGCCTGCACTCCAGTTTAGTGCTCAGGTACGCATTGCAAACTCTGGGCTTACCCCCGTGTCTCTTTAGCAACGCCTGATTTATATATAACTTGAGACGAACGAGCTGTGTGGTTATCAGTCAGCTGCCTGCAGCACAAACAAACACTGTAAATGATAACTAATGTACCACAGGTATGTTTCTGGCATTGTCCCTTCCTCTCAGTAGAGTAGTCGGGGCGGGGGCGGGGGGGTCCTTCATCAGGGCTGGCTGGGAGAGTGGATCGGTGCATTTGGCCATGATCTACTTGACCTAATGTCCTGTTTGGGACTCTCGACCTCCCTTGTCCACTGCTACATCCCTTCTTGACTGTGTTCACCTATTTGCTTCTGAGTAGAAGGAGTTGTGCGTCTCCCTGACTGTGGCTCCGTGTGCCGTGACCAAGCAGTGAACTTCATTTCAATAAGTGAGAGAAATGGCGCTAGTGGAGGCCGTGGCCGTACTCCAGGGGACCGTGGGGGCAGGTGTCTGCAACGGCCCGAGTTCTGTGCACCAGGCCTTTGGGGGGACTTCCAGATGGGTGCAAATGCTTGGTTCCTGTTACTCATAACCGTCTAACGCCACAGCTGTCTCCCCATCTCCAAGGAGGTGTCTCAGCAGAGGATAACAGAAAAGGGGACAATGACCCCATAGCTTTATACACCAACCAGCTCACAAAGGATCCTCAATTCAATGACCTCCACGGCTCTGCTCTGTTACCCAGCTGACCCATCACAGCACTGTGTCGTCTTGAGATCCTTTATCTTGGTTATATTTTAGTCCCTACGTCTCCAGCTCACACATACAGACACTTTATCAGATTTATCATTTAGGATTAGGTGGTAGTATTGAAATCAAGTTATAGATTACCTTCATGTTTATTAGTAGTATAGGATTTACTATCAATTGTCTATCAATTTGCCTTCTACTTGGACATTCTGTTTGAGTTTTGAGGTTATCATCCCTGTCTGGAATGTGACTATTTTTACACTTCCATGCAGGCATGAAGCATGTGGAGTTAATCATTCATGTTCTCCATTCTTCCACTGTCTCCATCTTTGATATTTATTTCTCTGCCTTGCTTCTTTGCTTTTTCTAAGGACACATAACCGATGTTCCATTGTACTAATCTGTCCTTGTGACACATTTCTTTTAAGAACTGAGTACATTAGAAGCTTAAGATGTTGTCTTTTCTAATTAAATCTGGTAACATCTCCAAGTATTCTGAAAGATGTTGAAGGAGCTATTTTGAAGCAGAGAATTCTACTGCTTATTTCCAATTCCAAAGGCTGGTCCACGGGGTGGTAGAGGGTGCTATGGTGCATGTGCAGGATTTGTAAGCAATCTTCCTTTCTCATATATGTATTTAAAACCATAAATCCCTCTCTAAGCACTGTTTTAATTTTATTCCACAAAGTTTGATTTTACGTTAAAAATTCTTTTTCTAGGGACGCCTGGGTGGCTCAGTCGGTTGAGCCTCCGAATTTGGCTCAGGTCATGATCTGGCGGCTCCATGAGTTTGAGCCCCATGTCAGGCTCTGTGCTGACAGCTCAGAGCCTGGAGCCTCCTTCAGATTCTGTGTCTCCCTCTCTGTCTCTGTCCCTCCCCAGCTTGTCTCTCTCAAAGATAAATAAACATTAAAAAAATTGTTTTTTAAATAGTTAACCACCTTAAAAAATTTCTTTTCTAATTTATCTGATAATGTCTTCTTTGATCCATGAGAGCTAATTCGTTGTGTTTATTGCTTAATTTATACATATGTGGAGTTTTCTACATATCTTATTGTTAATTGATTTTTAATTTGATTTGGTTTTTGTAAAAAAAATAAACTCTAAGATTTTGAAAAAGACTCTTTTTTTAGGGAAATTTTACACTGACAATAAAATTGAAAGAGAGCTACAGAGATTCCCCATATGCCCTCTGTCCCCACGCATGCAGTCTCCCCATTATCAACATCACTCACCAGAATGCTACATGTTTTTAAAATCAATGATGAATCTACATCGACACTGTAATCACCCCAAATCCATAGTTCACCTTAGAGCTTACTCTTGGTGTTGTATATTCTTTGGGTTTTGACAAATGTAGATCCATTGTAATATCATATAGAGTATTTTCACTGCCCTAAAAATCCTTTACACTCTGCCTATTCATCTTTTCCCCCACACCCAAACTCAGCCCTCAGAAACTCCTGATTTTTTCATTTTCTCCGCTGTTTTTGCTTTTTCTAGAATGTCGTATGGTTGGAATCATATACTATATAGCCTTTTCACATGGCTTCTTTTACTTAGCGGTATGCATTTAAAATGTTTCCGTCTCTTCATGATCGGATATCTCATTTCTTTTATTGCTGAATAATATTTAATTGTTTGGATGCACCACAGTTTATTTTTCCATTCACCTGCTGAAGAGATCTCGATTGCTTCCAGCTTTTGGCAGTTATGAATACAAGTGCTATACTTATTCGTGTACATGAATGCTTTTCATTCATTTCTGCGTGGACATAAGTTTTCAACTCCTTTGGGTAAATATCAAGGAGCACAGACTCTGGGTCTTACGGTAACAGCATATTTAGTTTTGCAAGATATCACCAAACGTCTTCCAAAGTGGCTGTACCATTTTGCATTTCCACTGGCAGTATGAGACTCCCTGTTCATCCTACGTCTCTGTCAGCATGTGGTGTGGTCAGTGTTCCAGATTTTGACTGTTCTGATAGATGTGTAGTGGTATCTCATTCTTCCTTTAATTTGTATCTCCCTGACAATGTACAATGTGGAACATCTTTTCAGATGCTTATCGCCTCTGTATATCTTCTTTGGTGAGGGATCAAGATCTTTGGCTCATTGCTTAATTGGGTTGTATGTTTTCTTATTTTTGAGTTTTAAGAATTCTTTGTATCTTTTGGATAGCAATCCTATATCATATGTGTCTTTTGCAAGTGTTTTCTCGGAGGCTGTGGCTTGTATTCTAATCTCTTGATACTGAGTTTTGCACAACGGATGTTTCTACTTTTAATGAAGTCCAGCTTATCAAGTTTTTCTTGGATCATATCTTTGGTATTGTATCTTAAAAGGCAGCACCACATTCAAGGTCCTCTAAATTTTCTCTTATGTTATCTTCTAGGAGTTTTGCATTTTACATTTAAGTCCACTATCCATTTTGAGTTAATTTGTGTGAAGGGTACAAGGTCTGTGCCCAGAGGTTTTTGCTTTGTTTTGCTTTTTGAGTGTGAATATATGGCTGCTTCTGCACCATTGGTAAAAGAAAGTCTCTAAGGGTTTAATATTTTGAAATTTATGGAGACTTGTTTATGGCTCAGCGCATGGCCTGCCCTGATGTCGCTTGTGCTGTTGAAAAAAATGTGTGTTCTACAGTTGTTGAGTACAGTGTTCTATGAATGTCAACCAGGGCAAGGAGGTTGGTGGTGTTACTCAGATCTTTGATCTCCTGGTTGTTTTTATTGTCCTGTTCTTCCAATTAATGAGAGAGAAGTGTTATTATCTAACCATGTTCATAAATTTGTCTTTTTCTCTCTTTAGTTCTAACAGCTTTTGTTCATGTATTTTCAAACTATTGGTAGGCACATACACATATAATTGTTAAGTACTTGTGACGTTTGACCTCCATCGTTATGATGTACCTACCATTTTATTTATAGAGGACTCTACGTTGAAGTCTGTTTTGTTATATATCAATATAGTCAGTTCAGCTTTTGTATATGTAGTGTTTGCACGGTGTATCTTTCCCTGTCCTTTTACTTTCAACCCATTACTGCGTATTTTAATGTTTATTCATTTTTGAGAGAGAGCGTGAGTGGGGCGGGACAGAGAGAGAAGTGGACAAAGGATCCTAAATGGGCTGCTGTGCGCGGACAGCAGTGAGCCAGATGCAGGACTTGAACTCATGAACCATGAGATCATGGCCTGAGCTAAAGTCAGACGCTCAGCCGATGGAGCCACCAAAGCACCCCATGTGTCTGTGTATTTAAGATAAGTTTTTTTTGTGTACAGAATGTAGTTAGAACTTGCTTTTCTTCCCCCAGTCTACTAATCTCTGCCTTTAATAGAAGATTCTAGACCACTTACACATATTGCTGGATCAATCCTGCCATTTTGCTATTGTCTCCTATTTCTCTTTTTTGCTTTCGGTTTCCCCCTCTATTCCTCCTTTCTTGCTTTCGTTAAGTTATTGTTTAGTATTCCATCTTAACTGGTCTATCTATTCTATTCTATGATTATTCTTTTTCACTATGTCTTTTTGCATTATTTTTTAACAGGTAGCTCTAGAAAAGCGATTCTCAAACGTCATGTGCTCCTGAGTCATCCGGAGAGCTTGTTAAAACACAGGTCGCTGAGCACCACCCCACAATTGCTGGGTCAGTGGGTAGGAGAGGGGTCCTAGAATGTGCATTTCTAACAAGTTCCCAGGTGATGCCGATGCCTCTGGTCAGGGGACCACCCTTTGCAAATGTTGTTCTAGGAATTAAAACCTGCACCTAACCTTTCATGTTACCCCGAGAGTTACTACCGTACTACCGCATGTGAAATAGGAAACATAGAAACTTTGCAAGAGCGTACTGGTAATTACCGATCACCCCATCCATTTTGCTCTCGTTGTCATATTTAGAAACCCACAGCACAATCCTTTTCTTTTTGCACTAATCATATGCTTTTTAATGAAATTAAGGGAAGAAAACAAAGAGTCTCTTATATTTACCACATATTTACCATTTTCAGTGATAGTTATCCTTCTTGGCAACCCTACTTATTATCCGATGTGACTTCTTTTCAGCCTGAAGAATTTGCTTGGCATTTCTTGAAGAGCATGTTTGTTTATAATGGATTCTGTCAGCTTTTATTTATCTAAAAATGTTTTTACTCTGCTTTCATTTGTAGAAGATATTTAAAAGATTTTTTTCTGAGTTGGCTAGCTTTTCTTTTTTTTTCTGGGTGTGAGCCTCAGAAATCTCAATTTTTCACAACACTCCAGGTCATTTTGATGCAGAGTGTTATGGGCCATATTTTATCTTTTTTTTTTTTAATATTTTCATTTATTTCTAGGAGAGAGAGAGAGAGACAGCACGAGCAGGGGAGGGTCAGAGAGAGAGGGAGTCACAGACTGAAACAGGCTCCAGGCTCTGAGCTGGCAGTCAGCACAGAGCCCGACGCGGGGTGCGAACCCACGAACCGCGAGATCATGACCTAAGTGAAAGTTGGACACTTAACCGACTAAGCCACCCAGGCGCCCTGTTATGGGCCATATTTTAAATAAAACCATAGTAAGCTCTTCACTAATATTATCTATACAATGAGGAGATCATTTGCAGCCTTGGTGGTGGTAGTTTCAGTGGAGTGGTGGGAATGAAGTGATTTGCAGAGCAAATGAGGTGTATGCAGGGAGTATAGACAATGTTACACTTAATTGAGCTTTTTTCCTCTTGAAACTAATTAGATTAAATTTGGGTTGGAGTCAGTGGATCCACATTTTGGTACCTTGATGGAACCTCGATTTCATAGACTTATTTATTTATTTAAAAATTTTTTTAAATTTATTTCTGAGAGAGAGAGACAGCATGAGCAGGGGAGGGTCAGAAAGAGGGAGACACAGAATCCAAAACAGGTTCCAGGCTCTGAGCTGTCAGCACAGAGCCGGACGCAGGGCTCGAACCCACAAATCGTGAGATCATTACCTGAGCCACAGTCGGACGCTCAACCGACTGAGCCACCCAAGTGCCCCTCATAGACCTATTTAAACTGTAAATTTCTTCTGTCTATGCTCCACCTAAATTTATGTGATCTTTTAACTATCTGCATTTATTCTGTTCTCCAAAAGCTGGCTTGAAAGGGGTCTGAGGGTCCAGGCATTGTGGCTTCATCGCTGGTACCAGTGATGTTCAGGATGCGTCAGCGCTGGGCCTGGTGTACGCACAGCTGCGGCTCGAGCAGAGGCCGTGCATCCCAGGACTCGTTCTTCTAAGCAGACGAGGGGCCTGCACTCCATCTCAGCCTGGTTCCTCAGACCCCTGGGGGAGATTGTGGTGTGCAGTGGTGTTGTCGAGGGAAGAACCATGTTGGGGAGAAAAGAGTGGGATAGAAGAGAAGGCCCGTGATTCTAATATGATGCACAAAAGGAGAGATGCCAGAAAGGAGATAGAAACAGCACTGCAGGGGTTGGGGGGTGGGGGGGACTATTTTCAAGCAGGTCTAGCGGCAAAGTAAAACAGGAGGAAGCGAGAAGCAAGGACTGCCCTGGGTCTGTCTAACCACAGGTGACCTTGTGGACACGGAACATGGTCTGCATGGGCCCCCGGGGTAAGGGGCTGACCAGCCTCCTTCCTCACGTCACACTGGTTTCACCAGTTTAGTTTCTTCTTTAACTTTTAGTGATCGATTGCGAACATGTATGATCATATTGTGGCTTTGACCCCTTTATGGCCAGTTTAGCTTGTTTATTCCAGTGCTGATGTCTTATGACCTAAGTGTGATTCAGGTCTTTAAGCTTTTTAGGGTGGAAACAACCAGCTGTACTGGAGTAGCTTCTTACATAACTACGAATTATAACATTTGGAGATAAAGATCCCAGTTGCGTATGGAGACAGTCCGCCACCACCCCTGGACACAACGCTTCAGGGTGTGGATTAAAGACTAGATACAGGGGCGCCTGGGTGGCTCAGTCAGTTGAGCGTCCGACTTTCGCTCGGGTCATGATCTCGCGGTTCGTGTGTTTGAGCCCCGCGTCGGGCTCTGTGCTGACTGCCAGCTCAGAGCCTGGAGCCTGTTTCAGTCTGTGACTCCCTCTCTCTCTGACCCTCCCCTGCTCACGCTGTCTCTCTCTCTCTCTAGAAATAAATAAAAATATTAAAAAAAAAAAAAGACTGGATACAGCATCCCCCTCAAGAGCATTACATTGTGTTTAAAATTTTTTTTAATGTTTATTCATTTTTGAGACAGAGAGAGACAGAGCGTGAGTGGGGGTGGGAGAGAGACAGAGGGAGACACAGAATCCAAATTCCGAGCTGTCAGCACAGAGCCCAACGCGGGGCTCGAACCCACAAACTGTGAGATCGTGACCTGAGCTGGAGTCGGCTGCTTAACCGACTGAGCCCCCCAGGCGCCCCAAGAGCATTACTTTTAATTTGGGAATCCAGGGATATCAAAACAATCCACATATGTGTCAGCCGAAGTCATTAGATGGAATATACGGGCGCGAACCAGTGGAAGGGTACGGGGTAGAAGGGGAGTAGGGTTTCCTGAAGCGCGTGAAACATGTAACAAAGCGAAAACGTGATGCCGTGAATTGGACGTGGGGGAGGGTGTCTGCAGGGGGCGGAGCAGAGGTCACAGGGACGTCAAGCATCGTCTAATTGTGCGGAAGCCCCCGTGAGACGCCCCAGTTCCGTGGGCTTAGCCTTTTCTCCCGTTGTGTCGTTGCTCTCGCTGTTGTTTTGCAAAATCAGGTTACCTTTGGCATCTTTCTTGTGGGCACAGCTCACGAATGACATTGTTTCAAGAGTCACCTGAAGGACAGCAACGCCACCGACTTACCTTCGGTTTCTGCCCTCCGCAGCCATCCCGGAAGTGGGAGGAGCCACTGAGGCGCTCCCTGGAGCCTGATTCTCCCAGGCATTGTCATCCCTGTTTGGTTTACCTGGAGAGGTGACAGCCTGTGATTAAAATGACAAGGTTAGAAATATTGTCTATCCTCCTTTAGCTGCAGTTAAGGCTTTCTGAGCCATCCTTTTTGAACTTTTTGCGGAAAAGTAATGTGCCATCGAGTGTATCTTCTCGATTTGAGTTTAAGCTTCACAACGACCCTTGAAATATGAGAGTTGTGATCCGCATTCCACAGCTGAGGGTGGCTGACGCGCATGGGCTAAGTGGTGTGCCCAAAATGCAGCGCTGGGAAATGGCAGGATTTGAATTCCCACATCCTGGCCGCAGGGCCAGGACCTCAGTGCTCATGGAACCCCTCATGGAATTTACATCCTACCAGCGAAGATGCGGTTTGGTTCATGAGCTCCATGAAGCTGTACGCAGACGTGGGTAAGCACATGCCCGCGTACGTTTTTCTGGGGAGAGTGTTCATAGCATTGCTTAGATTGTCTAAGGAATGCGTCATCTTCCGAAGATGCCACAGCGTGTAACGACGCCCGCCATACAGCTGACCTTGATTTCTCTCCAGGTATCGATCGTTGACTCCAATGACTCCAATGGCACGAGTTACAAAATGTTTCTATTTATGACCCTTTTTTCTCTATCATCTGTGATACAGTGTGGACCCAGATACAGATGAAAGGAGCCTCAAGTTTGAGAATAAGGATTGTAGTCATAAAAGGTTGTGCTGATGCGCCCGGCTGGCTCAGTCAGCTAACGCATCCGACTCTTGATTTCACCTGAGGTCATGATCTCACAGTCGTGAGTGCGAGCCCCTCGAAGGGCTCTGCACTGAGAGTGCGGAGCCTGCTTGGGATTCTCTGTCTCCCTCTCTCTCTGCCTCCCTCTCGGTTGCACTCTCTCAGAAAAGATAAAGTAAACTTTAAAAATTTGTGCCATTTGGAGTATTTTTATTTGGAAATACTAGTTGTTCTCCTGGGAAAGCTGACACTGTCTTATACTTCCTGAGATGCACTGTGCGCAGTAGGAACGCACAGACTCCGTGGCATGCGTCGTTTGCAGCTGCCCTTCCTGTGGTGTCCACAGGCGACTGGCCCTGTCTGGCCCGTGTCTGGGGAACGAGAGCCTGAAAACTATCCCGACGTTCCATGACACAAGTGCAATCACTCTAGCATCTCATCAGCGGATGATGTCTCGGAGCAGATGGCCTGAGACAGGTGGGAAACACGAGGTAGGTGACCAACTGTGGAAGAGGGACAGTTTCACAGAAAGTCTGGCGGTGATTTAGGGCAGAGGAATGACAGAAGCAAGGCGCTTACCCTTCCTCAGCGAGTTGTAATCTAGGCAGGGTGTGTAGCAGCCCTGGTCAGGGCAAAGGGCAAAGGGCTTCTGGGCACAGGAAGTCACCAGCTGCTTTGGGGTTGACATAGGCTAGTTCAAGTCTCCAGGGCTATTCTCTCTCCTTTTCTGTAGTATGTTGGGTGACTATTTCAATGGATAACATAAATAAGTCAAGGGAGAAATAGAAAAGAGTAGAAATCTGAGTTTGCACTTATAAGAAGTCAAGTGTGTCTGGGAAAGTTTGGGAAAAGTGGGTTCAGCTAGTAGATCTAACTCATCCCTGGTGCCTCGTTATCAGCTGTTACTTCTCTTCCCTTCCCTCTTCCCACCTCTAAGGAAAAACTGACATGTTAATTAATGTAAACCCAAAGGAGTACTTAGACACTCGATGGTGACTGTCCTATGCAGAGCCATCCATGTGGAAGGTAGAGTTTTGACAGCGATGGATCCCAAGGTCAGGCCCAGACTTCCAGCGTCAGTTCCACTGCATCTACTGATTCAAGCAAGTCTCGAGGGCGGCCTGCATTCAGGCAGAGGGCACGTGGCCTCACCTCTGGTCCATCCGTCGTCTATTTTCAGAGCATGTGCTAATTAATGCGCATTTACACAATTATCCGACGGGATCTGCAGAGCACCGTAATCTTCACACCTAAGAAGACCCCACCTCAAGGTAGGAAGGAGACTTGCTCTGTGTCCTACCAGTAGTGAGAGGTAGAGCCGGAATGTGTCTCCTGACCTCTGGACTCCACACACTACGGGTGCAGCTCTGCAATAAGGCTTCATCCAGCTGGAGTGAACTTGAGTTTTGGAAACGTCTGAAAGTTGTTCTTCATCAGGGTTAGTTAAAAAAATAAGTGGTTAAGGTTACTGTTTTGGTCGAGTATGAAAGGAGACCATGGTACTTATTTTCTTGCGTAACTCATAAGCAGCTCCTGGTGTACGTGGGGTACGAGTGAGGTCCCTAAGGGTGTTCAAAGGGGCTGTGTGTTCTTCTATCTGTGCGGTATGTCACCTCTCATGAGTCTTGTCCGGGGGTTTGCACTGTGGCTTTCTGGGGTTGTTGAGGGGCCTGCCAGTGAGCGGGGCTGGTCCGTCTCTGAAAGTCATTTCCAGCTCTGCATTGGTAGACTCTGTTGATACCGTATTGATTTGCTTTCTTTTCAAACTTCAGAAGAATGCTGGGAAAGAGAGAAGCTTTGAAATCAAAGCCTTTTATCTCTTAAAATTTTCTCTCTAAACAAGTCTCGCCAGTTTTCTGTCATTTCCTTCTTGCCCCTTGGTGCCCAGCTCTCCTCAATTACCCTCTGTCATCTCCACAATAGAAGCAAAGCATTCCCTTATATGTGATCCATTTATTAATAATTTCCATTTCCACAGCTCTCACTGGGCTACAGCATTGCTTGCGCACTGTGCTGTGCTCACTTTTCTCCTTCTCATTATTCCATGCACAGAATTGTACGGTCATTCTTGTGATAACTGCTCTTTCAGGGGGCTCATTTTTTTTTACCCCCTCACTTTTATAGGATCAGTTATTTTAAAACACTTCCTTGGAGCCTCAAAACTTTTAAGGCATTTTTTGCAGCCCAGAAGTTACTATATGATTAAACAATTTGTCATTTGTCACTTACCATGAAGAATGTTTTATAATTGAGCTATAACTGACATACAAGACTAGTTTGTTTCAGGTGTACTGCATGGTTTAATATTTGTCTACACGGCAAAATGATCACCAGCGAATGTTTTACTAAGCGTGCCAACCAGTTATTCCTTTACTCAGCAAAGATTTATTAAGTTTCTTCTGTGTCCCGAGCACTGGGGTTATAGTGTTGACAAGACAGATGAGTCCCACGGAACTCGGTGATTTGTATTCTGAAATGGTGAGTAGCCACTGCCTGAAATGTTGTGGCTTCTCAGAGTTTTCTGACAGGAGTGATTACATGGTCAAAAGTTGCCTTGTCAAATGGCAAACCCAAGACAATTTAGTAACAAGGTTGATGTTCTTTATTCAAAGGAGAACAACCCACGGGTTGAAGGAGCACAGAGTCTCACAAGCAGTGGACTCTGCAATCTTCCTGGGAGGTTTTGAGCAAGACTGAGTTTAGGAGGCAACGTGGAAACAGGTCATTGTTGGCGAGGAGGCTGGGAATTTCCTTAGAAGGCTAGCAGCTCCTATTTTCCAGTGTAAGGGGGCGAGCTCCAGCTGAGCTGGAGGATTGTGACTGGTGTATTGTGATTGGTGTGATTGGGAACTGCTGTTTCCCAAGGGCAGGCTGCCGTAGGTTTAGATTTGTGACTCCAGGCTGCCACTGGGGCAGCCTCCTTTTTGTGGGTTCTGACCTACAAATCAGTGCTGTCCACTTTAAGGTGGCGTTAGGGGTCACAACCAGGAACGACACAATTTCAGACAATCAAATGCAGCAAATTGTTGGGAATGCCAAGAGTAGAGGAGTAAAATAAGGTCCAGTGGGCTTACGATTCAGTGGCTTAGTTGAATCATGGTCATGGAATGAACACTTTATCATGACGTCCACTTCAACCTAGACATTCTCTCTTCTAATAGTGCAACAGATTGATGACAAGGTGGCAGTAGGTGATTGGACATCAAGGGAATAATCAGCACCAACACAGGTGTAGTCTTCACTCCATATCGGGGTGAGCCGCCCCTGGGGGCTCACATTACACATAGCCATTTATCCCAAACTGCCCAATCTGTAGTAGCTTGTGCTTTAACGTATTCGTACTTTGATTATAAGTTCCTTATGGACAAGAATTCTTTCTTCCGTATATCTCCACTCAATGCCCGTAACCACGCCCAACTGTCACGTGGGTTCCACTTGACCCAGGATTTCACCAGTCCTTGGGAAAGGTATTATGGAATTGTCTTATACAACCAAAACCACCCATGAGGAAAGTCCTTTTGAGATCTTTATAATAACCATATGCTCTTGGGTAGGTTTCAAGGTTGTAAATCTTGTTCAGTTCTATATAAGCGTGGATCAGGAGTCTAAGATGTTAATAAGGATATACTGTAGTCTTAGAGAAGTTGATCATCCCAATTTTATAAATAAAGAGAAGTTAGCACAGAAACCTTCCTGACTTGCCCAAAGTCACATGTTTTATAAGTGCATGTAAAAGGGAAAAGCCAGCTCACCTACGTATTTCAGATCATAAGCCTTTCCTTCCTCTTACATTTTCTTAAATTACTCTCTAGAAAACAGCTAGGTTTTTAAGTCTTCAGAGGTACTGCATTTCAAGTACATTATTAAGTCTCCAGGGTCAATAGGCACCATAAGATGTTACCAGCAAAAATACTACTTTTCTAGGACCATCATAGGTGACGTCCATGGGTCTTCTGAGCTTGAAGGTTCTATTTACTAGTTCTGTCCCAGTGAAGATCAAATTCTTACTGACCATACTGGTAAAATGACATTCCACTATTTAAATGTATAAAATATAGGTTTTAGTTGTATTCTACACTATGTAACCAAATAGTATCAAAAACAACTATTTAAGATGTTTTATCAAAATAATACATGTACATAGTTTATAACTTCCAGTAGAACCCATATTCTATATATAGAATCAAAAACTTTAATGCAAAATTTCAGTCCACTGCCCAGCCCTGTACTTATCCCAGTACTTTGCCCCAGAGGCAATCAGCACCTATTTCTTGATTATTTCTTGCCGCTCTCCTGATATTTACCTCTATATTTCTATAGCGGTAGTAGTGTGCTTAATATGCTATGTACTGGTTTACGGATATTAGACCTGTTGACTTTTTATTGTGCCATTTGAAGGCTTAGCTCTTGTATAATCCCCACCATTCCTACCAAAACATATGGAGTCATAGCTCTGTTATAGAAGCAATATCGCTTAATTACATGATTTTATACCATGTACATACTCCCTTCTGGACCAAGCTGTGTTCTGTGTTTACATTTTCCCTCTTACAGTTTCCTCCTTGCCCCCACCCCCACCCCAGCCATGGAGTAAATGATTGTTTTCCTTGTGCTTAGCTTTCTATGTGTCTATTGTTTCACTTCTCCCTGCTCTTCCAACCAATCTGTCACATGCCCAGAAATAACTTTTTCCAACTCCCAGACAGAGCTCTGAACACTCGACCTGTTCCATTTGTTTCTTGGCGTCTTCGCCTTGCCCTGCTCGGGTCTGGACTGGGAGCTGCAGGCGGCTGCCTAGCGCCCAGCCCGGGCCCCCCTCCTCCCCCGGGTCCGAGCTTCTGCCCTCTGTGCCACGTCTTCTTCCCTGGTTTATGTCCTCATTTGGCTGAAGTGCATCTTCTAGTAGCTTCCTGAGAAAGGGAACACGGGGAATACAATTTCGGTCCTTCTGTATATAAAAAAGCTTTACATTTGCTCGTATGATGTCTTCGTCAACGTGATGTGTGTCCTCCCCAGCCTCTGCTTCCCCTTCCTATTTCTTTGTTCTTATGAGTTTATGCCTTTTTTTCTTTCCTGTCATTTAACTGGCATTTAAGACGGGAGCAGAGATGAATGCACATGTTTAGGCTCGTATTAAGCAGGAGTCTCATAATGTGTGTGTGTATTTAATGAGCTCATTACTTCGGTGCCGGTTCTTCCTGGGTATCCGTGCAGGGCACCACAGTTTGCAGGGTGAGCCCATCTCCGCGCCAGGCGGCCCGCCTGACCGGCACTGTGGCGCACCCCTGGGAGCCGAGGAAGCGAGATTCACACAGGTTCAGCAACTTTCCCAAAGCACACGGTTTAAAGGCAAGAAGTGAGGTTCGAAACCCAATCTGTTCCCTTTCTGCCCAATTGCACCGATAACCAAAGCCCCAGAGACAAGCCCCACACATGGCCCCGCGTGGATTAGCCTGGGACGAGCCGTGGCTGCCGGGGTGACCGAGATGGGCACTGAGGCAGGGGGGAAGCGTGAGGGTGGCAAAGGTATGGGCGTGTGATTCCAGGCAGAGCGAGCCGGGGCTGGCGCTCACCTGGGACAGGTAGCTCATCTGGGGCCCGGGCCAGGGGCTGCGGCTGGGGCTGTGCGTGCGCTCCATCCCGTCACCCCGGGGTGACCTTAGGCAAGTTACTTCTCTAAGAATGTGCCTCACTTGGAAGTGAGGACCATGACAGCTTCTTCAAAGCGCTATTTGAAGGATTAAATTGTGTATTATACGTGGCTGTTCATCTTGTTAGCTTTAGAGCCCTTAGCAAATATGAAATACCATTCTGATCAGCCTAGAAAGATCAATTGTGATTATGAAAGGCCTTAAATTCCAATCTGAGGAATTCTTATTTTACAGGCAAAGGAGAGACAGAAGGTGGTTCTCCTGGGGGAGTGGCAGTCCGAGGGATAAGGCAAACCTCTGCTGGCGGAGGTCTGAGCTCCCGGCGTGGGGTGCAGCCCCGGGGGGAGGCTGGCCCCACACTCTCCCCTGAGCAGGGCTTGTTCTCAGGAGGGAGCCCAGTGGAAAATTTTGAGCTGCAGCTAGAAACCGTGTGCACCGTCTTGGAAACTGAAGATATTCCTTTAAAAGAAAAATCACAGTGCCTTTTAAACTCGAATGACAGCCTTGACCATTGTCCGCTTTCTTCTCCTGCCAGGCTCTAGAGTTTTCTTGGGACGTTATCAGGGCAAGGATCAGAACGATGCCCACTTCTGTTTTGTTTTTAACCTGAATTACGAAGTACCAATCGGCAGATGTAGGCCAAGCGAGGAGGCTTCTTCTGAATGCCGGACTTTTGCAAAAATGTACAGGCTGGGGGCGGGGGTGGGGGGGATATTTGTTCCTTCTGCCCCCTCCTCTCTTCCCCAGTGAAGGTGCTTTTTGTGTTCTGTTTTTGAGGACTCCTGAAGATTGTTTGAGAACTTGACCGCCGTGGCAGACGACCAGCACTGACACTTTTTGTTGCCAACTGTTATTTATTATTCTGAGATTTCTAAGAGAGTCAAACAAGCAAAAAGCTACGCCTCCAAAACAAACTCCAAAATCAAAACAAAACACAGATGCACTCGCAGCTTTCCCGGGGTTGCTTCTGGGAGGCAAGATGCTGTGGTCACCGTTACAGTCTACGTAAAGCTTCAGGTGTTGACAGTATAGTAAATACAGCACGTATCCGGTTTTGCAGCTGATGCGTTTTTCCTCTTGAAAGAGGGAATGAAACTAAAGTGGACATTTCTGGGGTCCCCCCTGCCTCGTGTGCTTTTCAGGAGGCTGATGGGCCACGCGGACTCACCGGATGTGGTTCAGCCACTCCCCTTCCCTTCGCTTCGGGAAGATCTTGCTCCCGACATGTCACTGTGCTCACTGGTGACTTCCGATCGTCTGTTTTCCACTGACCAGTGGGCTGCTTGCGGGCAGCAGCACGCGCTCTTCAGCTTCCGAGCCAAGTGCCAGGCAAGGATCGGTGCCCCGCGGGAGGCTGGCGGCTGCTTAAAATGAGGCCAGCATCGGCGGTACGAAGGCCATCCCCTGGCAGTCCAGGAAGAATGTGCTGTAATCCACATTCTGGGAAGACAGAGGAGAGTGGGGAGGTCGCCCACCCTGGGAGCCCCAGGGGGCTGCGGTCCCGCCCCGGCACCGGGAGCTCGCCTGTTGCACAACACGGGGGTCAGAAGTTGAGGTTTAGGCGTGTGTGTGAATTCCACCTATCTCTTTCCCTCATCGGATTGTGATTCCCTGAAGGGCAGGGTCTAGTCCTATTCAACTTTTTATCCCCACACCTAGCACCTAGGACCGTGTGACCACTCAGCGGTGACTGAGGTGAAGAGGGGAGTGAGGGGAAAAGCCAGGACGGGAGAAAGGTCTGGACGCTTGAGAAAGTCTCTCCTTTGCATCAGGGGCTTGTTCTGGGGCTTTCTGGATTTTCAGTCCTGGACGAGGTGGGGGGAGGGTAGGCCACGGGCTCTCTCTGGCCCTCGGTGGTTCTTTCCAGGCTCCCAGTCGGCCTCACGGGGTTGCTGTAAACGACTCTCCGAAAGGGGTCATGGGGGTCATCCATGCTAGGATCACATCATCAGCTCATCCCGGCGGCTCTCTCAGGGTGAGAGATGGCAAAATGTTTGCATTCCACCTTGTTTAAAAGCAAGTTGTCCCTTTTCCTGATTTTTATATCCCAAGGCTAAGAAACGGCATAAAGCAACTTTTAAAAATCTATTTCAGTGTTTTCCATTGTTCACTAAAAGAGGGTCATAAAGGGTGCAAGATGAGACACCAATGCTCATGTGATTTGCTCGTGGAACGCATTGGGAGAGCCCTTTCAAAAGATTTTATTTAGGAAGCAAGGGATTATTAAAACCAGATGGCGCTAATAAATATTAGACTTAAAACTTTCATTAAATTGGCATAGTTGGATGTAATTTTACTTACCACCTCCAGTATATTCCCTGCCTACAACATCCAGAACAGGTAAGGCCATGGGAACACCTGTGCACGTGTGTGTGAGTGTAGGTACGCACATAGGTTTTTAAATTATCGAGTCCATGAGAGTTTTTCTTATGACATACAATGTACAATAGTGTGTCCCAAAATATGTTTAATTCACTTTTATTACCAGCCTATCTCTTCCCAACATAATCATCACACAGGGGTTCTAACAGGAAACCTGAGCGTGGACGCCCACCTAGCCTTTAAAAAAAAAACAAGTTTCAGATTTAGTATTTTAGTAGGTAAAAGTTCAGTTTTTGGTTTTATCCTTGAAAGAGAGTACACACATAGTATTTACTCTATTTTTGTAAGGTAAAGGTCGATAAATCCCCAAAGGCCTTGGCATTTAGAACAATGTTAATGCTTTATCCATAAATTTACTTCTTAAACTTTGATTCTTTGTATCCAAGTGAGATAATGCTGTTTGCTGGACAATGGCCTGTATCTTAAATATGTAAACGGGCGCGTGAGTGGCTCAGTCGGGTAAGCGGTCAACTTCAGCCCAGGTCATGATCTCACAATTCGGGAGTTCGAGCCCCATGTGGGGTTGTGTGCTGACAGCTCAGAGCCTGGAGCTGCTTCAGATTCTGTGTCTCCCTCTCTCTCTCCCCCTCTCTCGCTCAGTCTCTCTCTCTCAAAAATAAACATTAAAAAAAGAATTAAAAAATGTGCAGAGACCCTTCCAGAGTACACAGTGTGAAGGGAACATCGCAGATGGACAATTAGAAGTATTAGCAAGGCTGGGTTAGCCGTCCCTGGGTGGCCAAATTAAGAATATAGTGTATGAGTGATACATGGAAACCTCTGGACTTCTCTGCGTGATTAGGAGTCCTCACTTCATGGAGGGTGACAACAGCATAATGATGGCTGCCATTTATTTATTTACTCACAAATGCTCACCACGTGAGGGCTCGCTAATTATTATCTTGTTTAGTCCTTACCACAGTCCTGTGAAGTAGGCACTATCGTTATCCCGTTTTATAACAAACAAACTGAGGATTAGAGACGTTAATTAACTTGTCCAAGGTCAGACGACTATTGGGAGCCATTATTTAAATAAAATTCTAACAAAGTCTACTTTTTTTTTTTTAGTTTTTTATTTATTTCTAGGAGAGAGAGAGAGAGAGCGAGCATGAGCAGGGGAGGGTCAGAGAGAGAGGGAGTCACAGACTGAAACAGGCTCCAGGCTCGAACCCAGGAACTGTGAGATCATGACCTGAGCGAAAGTCGGACGCTTCACCGACTGAGCCACCCAGGCGCCCCAAAGTCTACAGTTTAAATCGTTAGACAGTCTTCCTGGTAAGACCCACATCTGTGGGTTCCCGTTATTTGCAATATTCATTCGTGTTTAGATTGGTGGAAAAAGTATCATTCTCATTGCTTATGTTTAAAAGCTTCAAACTGATCCTTCATAGGGTGTGTGATTCCAGTTAGCTGTTGATAAATATAGTCCTGTGTTGTATGTAAAATGGATCTTTTTCCTTTTTTCCGAACTTTTTGAGAGGCGGTTTCACTCAGAAGAGCTTTGAAACAGCGCCGTCTGTAATGGACACAGAGCTCTTGTTGCGGCAGAAGCCAGAGGCCACCGCCTGGGCTCCGGGCCGCCTCTGCGTAGATGAGGAAGCCACGGTTCAGGAGCTGCGGTGGGTAAAGTCTCCCAGCTGGACAAACAATTCTTCGGATTTTATAGATTTGCTCTAATTTGGTAGCACATGTGGCTGTTTAAGATTAAGTTTTAGTTAAGTGAAATTAAGTGAAATTAGAAATCCAGTCCCTCAGTCACCGCAGCCACCTTGCAGGGCCCGCCGGGGGCTACCACATTGGACAGCACGGCTCTGGGACGTCTCCGTCCATGCAGAAAGCCGGCTGGACAGAGATGTCCGGATTATTTAGACTATCAAGCACTGAGTTCCAGTGAGAACAGACTATTTTTTTTATCATGAAGAAGAATTTTTTTTCCTCCAACTAAAAACAGCTGAGGCGTAGTTACACATAGGATGACACTAGTTGTGGCCCCGACAAGCCGCGCCCACAAGTGCCCCCACCCGGCCCCCCGCAGCCGCCGGTCTGTTCTCTGTGTTCCTGGGTCCGGTTAGACGGCTCTTCCCAGAGGTAGGGGGGCCTCAGGGATGTAGAGGCCAAGGTAGTAGTGCCGCCAGTGAGTTCATACTCGTTTGGGCGACACCGACTGCGTCTCCTGGCTGCCAGCCCCGTCTTCTCACGACCGAGGGTCAACAGCGCCCCGCGCGGTGCCCGCTGGCTCCCGGCCACGGCCTGGGCGTCCCGGGGCCGCCCCGCACCCGGGGCAGGAAAGGGGGCGCCTCGGTCTTCCTCTCCGGCTCTGACCCCTGACCCCTCCTTCCCGCCGACCACGCGGGAGGGCCGTCTCCGCGCCTGTCGTGACCACACGCTGACCGGCCGGGGAAGGGGGCACACGGCGTGGGGACCCAGGCCCGCAGAGGCGCGCGCGGCCGCGGCAGGGGCGGCAGGGGGCGGGGGCGGCAGGGGGCGGCAGGGCCACGCAGCGGCCACGGCGGGGCGGCAGGGGCGGCAGGGGGCGGCAGGGGCGGCAGGGGCCACGGCAGCGGCCACGGCGGGGCGGGCAGGGGCGGCAGGTGAGGCCGCGGGCGGGGCTGCGGGGGCGGGGGGCGGCAGGTGAGGCCATGGCGGGGCTGCGGGGGCGGCGGGGCTGCGGGGGCGGGGGCGGCGGGAGCGGCAGGGGGCGGGGGGGGCGGCAGGTGCGGCCATGGCGGGGGCGGCGGGGGCGGGGGCGGGGCTGGGCGGGGTGGTGGGTGCACTCCCTGCGGGGAAGGGCGGGGGCGAGGTGGGGGCGGGCTGGGCTGCGGGGGGCGGCGGGGGCTGCGGGGGGGGGGCGGCGGGGCTGTGGGGCGGCGGGGGCTGCGGGGGAGGCGGGGCTGCGGGGGGGCGGCGGGGGCTGCGGGGAGGCGGGGCCCCGGGGGAGGCGGCCGCGGGGGGGGCGGCGGGGGCTGCGGGGGGCGGCGGGGCTGCGGGGGGCGGCGGGGGCTGCGGGGGGGGAGGCGGGGCTGCGGGGGGGGCGGCGGGGCTGGGCGGGGGGCGGCGGGGCTGGGCGGGGGCGGCGGGCGGCGGGGGCGGCAGGTGAGGCCATGGCGGGGGAGGCGGGGGCGGGGGGGGAGGCGGGGGGCTGGGTGGGGGCGGCGGGGGCTGCGGGGGGCGGTGGCTGGTGGGGGCGGCGGGGGCTGCGGGGGGCGGCGGGGCGGGGGGCGCCCCCGCGGGGAAGGGCGGGGGCGGCGTGGGGCTGCGGGGCGGCGGGGCTGCGGGGGGCGGCGGGGGCGGCGGGGGCGGCGGGGCGGCCCCCGCGGGGAAGGGCCGGGGGGGGCGCGTCCGGACGCCCCCGCGCCCCAGCGGACCCCCGCACCGCCCTGTGCGTCTGAGAACCGTGAGCAGCCGCGGGCAGCCTCCGACCAGATTCCCGCCCGGGGGGCCGCCCGCCGCGGTGGCCTGAGCGCTTGACGGAGCCCCGCGTTGAGCCCCAGCAGGGCTGACCCTGCCTGGGGTCCTGGTCCCCCTCTCTGCCCCTCCCCTGCGTGCTCGCTCTCGCTCTCTCTCAAAAATAAATAAATAAACATTAAAAAAGCAAAGTCAAGTGCGAATCTGCCAAGGGTGTGGTGCCCTTGAAGCCGCAGGGATGAGGAACAAGCCGCCTTACGGGAGTTCTGTCATTAGTTCATTAAACAGATGCCGGTGAAGCCGCTACTAATTCCTGTAATTCCTATTCATACAGGTTACTTAATTTATGTAACTTCCTGCAAATTAATATGCACAAATGTAAATGAGACGTGGCTTCTTTCGTCAGGGCGGAAAGTCACGCCGGCAGGTACGGTGTCTGGTGCCTGTGCCGCAAGGGGGTCTGTGTACGTTGTCAGACGTGTCGGGGGAGAGTCCGCTTTCAGCGCCGCCACTTTCTGACATTTTATTTAGGATTTTATTTTCAAACTGCATTTCCTACATGTTATTATTATTATTTTATTATTGACACAGAGAGAGACAGCGTGAGCAGGGGAGGGTCAGAGAGAGAGGGAGTCACAGACTGAAACAGGCTCCAGGCTCCGAGCTGGCAGTCAGCACAGAGCCCGACGCGGGGCTCGAACCCACGAACCGCGAGATCGTGACCTGAGCTGAAGTCGGACGCGTAACCGACCGAGCCCCCCAGGCGCCCCTCAACAAATGTTATTTAGTTATTAAAGAGATCAGGCCTTCATTGTTTCATTTTGTGACTGTGTAAAGCACTGATTACACTCTTAAGTTTCGAGGGCAGATTATTGCTTTTCTGAATTTAGTGCTTATGCTAAAGAAAAAAAAATGTCCTTCCAGCAGCAAAACAGGAAAATGAGCAGGTTTGGACACCAAAAAAGACTTAGCTCTTACACATGAGAGGGGCGGAGAGCCATGAAGTCTGTGTGCAAGCACCCCTCCCTTCTGGAGGGCTCCGGGTGGGGGGCCCAGAAGATGCTGGAGAGGCTGTTTCTCAAACCCCTGAAGGCGCCACCTGAATGCCCTCTGCAGACGTGTCAGCGGAGAAGGAGGGGATTGGCAGCTTTTTCTACGCTTTGGCTTCTCGGGACCCACTCTTCCGATGCGCTCCTCCGCGTCGGTTTAGTGACAGATGGACCTTCAGAGGGAGCCGTGCGGCAGAGGGACGGAGACCCAGCGAAGAATGCGAGCCGCTGCCCAGCCCGGGTGGCCCGGCCGGGCCCTTCGTGCGGGCCGCCCCGAGCTCTGCTCGTGACCCCTTCACCCTGACTCGGAATTTTCAAAGACTGTTCATTCAGTATTCACTCCGGCCTAAAACCAGACTGAAAAAATGATGGGGCGCTGGCTTTTTCCAGGCAGCCGCAGCTGCAGACTGTTCTGGGTGACTGCGCCGACCTCGCCGCCAGGTCCTCGTCCCCAGCGCACTGGCGGGGACGCTCCGGGCTTCGCAAGTTCCCTCTGTCTAGCAGCTTCTGCGAGACAGCCCGAGGCCGAGGCGCCCTGCCTGCAGCCCTTGGGAGGCATGTCCTGTCTTCACAGCAGAACTGGCTTGGGCCTCATGCAGGTCCCTGCCTGCTACCCAGCACCCCCTTCTTCCTCGGTGACAGACTCTGATCTCACCTTAGCCAGGTTAAATGCCGGGGTAACTCATTTCACTTGCCTTTCTTTTATTACCATGGGTTACACTATTTTTCTTCCCTTTTTAATTGACCGTTTGCCTTGTTCTTTTGTGAACTGCTGTTGATATCCTTTGCCTGTTTGGAAATCTGGAAATCTGGGCGTGAGATTTTATAAACTAAGGGGATCAACACTTTGTAATATATATATTACAGTCTTGCTGTCGTTTTTGTATTTTCGACGCATTTTATTATATAATTATCAATTATAATGTTATAGATTACTGTATAATATTATAAATATGTCTAATACTCCCGATCATTTGTCATATTAACCTTCATAATAACTTTTCTTTTCGTCTTTTGTTTTAAGTAGTTTCTGGGCTGAACTTGAAGATTTGCTGTAAGTTCAGAATGAACTGGCCAGGGTGTAGCAAGGCAGGATATTTTTTTTGGAAGGCCCCCACATGATTCTGACACCTAGCGCATGGCTTTCAACCCCACTAAGGATGATCTTAGCTTTTTAACACCAATATATTTAAACCCAATTAGTTTCATCTATGCGCATCTTTAAGGATAGCTGTTGTATCCCAAATATCAGGACACTTCCCTTTCGGCCATGGTCACTTAAGACACCCAGTGAGATTTGTGTTTCTGCTATGCCTTTCCGTAACTTACTAGGTGGTTTTACTGTCCTTTCCTTCATGAAACTGCCCTAATTTGCCTTGTAAGTGTAGCATCTGCTCTTAGATCTTTGTTGCTTTTTGCAGCTGTAGGATTTTGTGGAGAAATCGTATTAGGGTCTCTGCCTTAACATTGTTCTATACTGGGGGCGCCTGGGTGGCTGAGTCCGTTGAGCCGATTGGCTGAGACTCGGCTCAAGGTCATGATCTCACGGTTCATGAGTTTGAGCCCTGCGTTGTCAGCTCAGAGCCGTCTTTGGATCCTGTCCCTCACTCCTCTGCCGCTTGCACGCTCTCTCTCTCTCAAAAAGAAACATTAAAAATACATAAATAACATTTTTCTATTCTGACTTAAAAGAGAAACCCAGCCCGACGCCGCTTGCAGTGGTGTTTCCCAAAGGCAAGGGCTGAGGTCATTCCTACTGTGGCATCTTTAACTGCAGTCACTCCTTTCATCTTGCTGGCTTGTAAGAGCCTGTCTTTCTCTTTATAGTTAAAAACACTGACAGTGAAGTATTTGTGGATTCTCAGAGGATGATTCTGAGGGAAAATTCTGTCCCTTTTAAAAATCTTTGGTGTCAGGCTTTCAGTTGGGGAAAATTGTTTTGAATTATTAATCTAGCTTTCTTATTTTTGGCCTTTTTAATTTCCTCTCACTTTCCATTATAATTGTCCCTGATTCTGCATCAGCTGCACTGCTTATCATATGTTTGAGTGTAGAGCCGTGATTCAGGTGCCCGAAATCGTGAACTTTCTATGTGTCCCTGACTGTGCCTTCTGCTACAACTTGTTCCTCTCTCATACTTCTTTGGATGGTTTCAATATCTTTATGAAGTCACTAGTTTGACTTTTTCCCCCCTCATTTCAAGTTTAAAGGACATTTTAAGCATGGGCCCTTTGGTTTAAAGTTCTAACTTTGGGGCGCCTGGGTGGCTCAGTTGGTTAAACGCCTGACTTCAGCTCAGGTCATGCTCTCACAGTTTGTGGGTTCGAGCCCCGCGTTGGGCTCTGTGCTGACAGCTCAGAGCCTGGAGCCTGTCTTCGGATTCTCTCTCTTTGACCCTCTCCTGCTCATACTGTCTCTATCTCTCTCTCAAAAATAAATAAAACATTTAAAAAAATTAAAAAATAAAGTTCTAACTTTGGAAAATATTTGTGATAGAAATAATACATGCATATATGCTAAAAACTAAACTATCCTTTACACAAATAAAATGAAAAGAATAAATGTGCCTTATAATCGCAATGCCCCAAAGACAAAACCATACTTAGCTTAACTGGTCTATAATCTTCTAGACTTTTATTCTATAGTTATACAAATCTATTCTTTTTTTTTTTTTTTTTTTTTAATAGTTTGTTGTCAAGTTGGTTTCCGTATAACACCCAGTGCTCATCCTCACAAGTGCCCTCCTCCATGCCCATCACCCCCCCCATGCCCATCAGCCCTCAGTTTGTTCTCAGCATTCAAGAGTCTTTCATGGTTTGCCTCTCTCCCTCTCTCCCACCATTTCTCCCCTTATTCTTCCCCATGGTCCTCCGTTAAGTTCCTCGTAATCCTCCTATACGTGCACACATATGGTATTTGTCCTTCTCTGCCTGACTTATTTCGCTCAGCGTAACACCCTCAAGGTCCATCCATGTTGCTACCCAGGCCAGATTTCATTGTTTCTCATTGCCACTTAGTATTCCATTGTATAAATGAACCACATCTTCTTGATGTATTCATCCATTGATGGACACTTAGGCTCTTTCCATGATTTGGCTATTGTGGAGAGTGCTGCTGTGAACATTGGGGTACATGTGCTCCTATGCATCAGCAGTCCTATATCCCTTGGGTAAATTCCTAGCAGTGTTATTGCTGGGTCATAGGGGAGTTCTATTGTTAATTTTTTGAGCAATCTCCACACTGTTTTCCAGAGGGGCTGCACCAGTTTACATTCCCACCAACAGTGTAGGAGGGTGCCCATTTCTCCACATCCTCGCCAGCATCTTGAGTTCTCTGATTTGCTCATCTTAGCCACTCTGACTGGCATGAGGTGGTATCTCAGTGTGGTTTTGATTTGTATTTCCCTGATGAGGAGGGATGCTGAGCATTATTTCATGTGTCTGTTGGCCATCTGGATGTCCTCTTTGGAGAAGTGTCTGTTCATATCTTCTGCCCATTTCTTCGCTGGGTGTTTGTTTTTCGAGTGTGAAGTTTGGTGAGTTCCTTATAGGCTCTGGATATCAACCCTTTATCTGATATGTCATTTGCAACTATCTTTTCCCATTCCATTGGTTGCCTATTAGTTTTATGGATTGTTTGCTTTGCCGTGCAGGTTTTAATCTTGATGAGGTCCCAAAAGTTAATTTTTGCTCTTGATTCTCTTGCTTTTGGGGATGTGTCAAGTAAGAAGTTGCTGCGGTGGAGGTCAAGGAGGTTGTTTCCTGCTTTCTCCTCTAGGTGTTGATAGTTTCCTGTCTCACGTTCAGGTCCTTTATCCATTTTGAGTTTATTTTTGTGCATGGTGTGAGAAAATGATCTAGTTTCATTCTTCTGCATGTTGCTGTCCAGTTCTCCCAACACCATCTGTTAAAAATGCTGTCTTTTTTCCATCGGATAGTCTTTCCTGCTTTGTTAAAGATTAGTTGGCTGTATACTTTTGGGTCCACTTCTGAGTTCTCAATTCTGTTCCATTGGTCTATGTGTCTGTTTTTGTGCCAATACCATACTGTCTTGATGATGACAGCTTTGTAGTAGAGGCTAAAGTCTGGGATGGTGATCCCTCCTGTTTTGGTTTTATTTTTCAGGATTACTTTGGCTATTCGGGGTCTTTTGTGGTTCCATACAAATTTTAGGATAGTTTGTTCCAGTTTTGAGAAGAATGCTGGTGCAATTTTGATTGGGATTGCATTGAATGTGTAGATTGCTTTGGGTAATAATGACATTTTAACTATATTTATTCTTCCAATCCATGAGCATGGAATGTTTTTCCATTTCTTTGTGTCTTCTTCAATTTCCTTCATAAGTTTTCTATAGTTTTCATCATACAGATCTCTTATATCCTTGGTTGGGTTTATTCCTAGGTACTTTATGGTTTTTTTGTGCAATTGTGAATGGGATCAGCTTCTTGATTTCTCTTTCTGTTGCTTCATTATTGGTGTATAAGAATGCAACCGATTTCTGTACATTGATTTTGTACCCTGCAACTTGGCTGAATTCTTGGATCAGTTCTAGTAGGCTTCTGGTGGAGTCTGTCAGGTTTTCTGTGTAGAGTATCATGTCGTCTGTGAAAAGTGAAAGTTTGACTTTTTTGCCGATTTTGATGCCTTTTATCTCCCTGTGTTGTCTGATGGCTGATGCTAGGACTTCCAGCACTATGTTAAACAGCAGTGGTGAGAGTGGGCATCCCTGTCGTGTTCCTGATATCAGGGGGAAAGCTCTCAGTTTTTCCATATTGAGGATGATGTTAGCTGAGGGCTTCTCATAGATGGCTTTTCTGATGTTTAAGTAGGTTCCTTCTATCCCGACTTTCTTGAGGGTCTTTATTAAGAAGGGATGTTGTGGGGGGGCGCCTGGGTGGCTTAGTCGGTTAAGCGTCCGACTTTCGCTTAGGTCATGATCTAGCGGTTCGTGGGTTCGAGCCCCGCGTCGGGCTCTGTGCTGACTGCCAGCTCAGAGCCTGGAGCCTGTTTCAGTCTGTGACTCCCTCTCTCTCTGACCCTCCCCTGCTCACGCTGTCTCTCTCTCTCTCTCTCTCCTAGAAATAAATTAAAAAAAAAACATTAAAAAAATTTTAAAGAAGGGATGTTGTATTTTGTCAAATGCTTTTTCTGCATCTATCGACAGGATCATATGGTTTTTATCTTTTCTTTTGTTGATGTGATGTATCACATTGATTGATTTGCGAATGTTGAACCAGCCCTGTAACCCAGGAATGAATCCCACTTGATCTTGGTGGATAATTCTTTTTATGTGCTGTTGGATTCAATTTGCAAGTATCTTGTTGAGGGTTTTTGCATCTGTCTTCATCAGGGATATTGGCCTGTAGTTCTCTTTTTTGGCTGGATCTCTGCCTGTCTTGGGAATCAGAGTGATGCTGGCTTCATAAAATGAGTCTGGAAGTTTTCCTTCAATTTCTATTTTTTGGAATAGCTTGAGAAGAATGGGTATTAATTCCGTTTTAAATGTCTGGTAGAACTCCCTGAGAAGCCATCAGGTCCAGGGCTTTTATTTGTTGGGAGATTTTTGATAACTGATTCTATTTCTTCACTAGTTATGGGTCTGTTAAGATTTTCTATTTCTTCTCATGTGAATTTTGGTAGTGAGTGTGTGTTTAGGAATTTGTCCATTTCTTCTCAGTTGTCCAATTTGTTGGCATATAATTTTTCATAGTATTCCCTGATAATTACTTGTATTTCTGAGCGGTTCATTGTAATAAGTCCATTTTCATTCATGATTTTGTCTATTTGGGTGCTCTCTCTTTTCTTTTTGAGAAGCCTGGCTAGAGGTTTGTCAAGTTTGTTTATTTTGTCACAAAACCAACTCTTGGTTTCATTGATCTGTTCAGTTGTTTCTTTGGTCTCTATGTTGTTTATTTCTGCTCTGATTTTTACTATTTCTCTTCTTCTACTGGGTTTGGGGTGCTCTTGTTGCTCTGCCTCTAGTTTCTTTAGGCAAGTTGTTAGATTTTGCACTTGTGCTTTCTCTAATTTCTTGAAATAGGCCTGGAGAGCAATGTACTTTCCTCTTAGGACTGCCTTTGCCGCATCCCATAGAGTTTGGCTTGTTGTATTTTCATTTTCATTTGTTTTCCATATATTTTTTAATTTCTTCTGTAATTGCCTGATTGGCCCATTCATTCTTTAGTAGGGTGTTCTTTAACCTCCATGTTTTTGGAGGTTTTCCAGACTTCTTCCTGTGATTGATTTCAAGTTTCAAAGCATTATGATCTGAAAGTGTGCATAGTAGGATATCAATTCTTATATATTGATTGAGGGCTGCTTTATGTCCCAGTATGTGATCTATCTTGGAGAATGTGCCATGTGCACTTGAGAAGAAAGTAAATTTCTTGGCCTCAGGATGCAGAGTTCTAAATATATCTGTCAGATCCATCTGGCCCATTGTGTTATTCAAGTACATTGTTTCTTTAGTGATTTTCTGTCTGGTTGATCTATCCATCGGTGTAAGTGGAGTATTAAAGTCCCCTGCTATTAGCACATTCTTATCTATAAGCTTGTTTCTGTTTGTGATTGTTTTAAATATTTAGGTGCTCCCATATTCGGTGCATAGACATTTATAAATGTTAGTTCTTCCTGATGGATGGACCCTGTAATTATTATATAATGCCCTTCTTCATCCCTTGTTATTGTCTTTAATTTAAAGTCCAGTTTGTCCGATATAAGTATAGCTACTCCAGCTTTCTTTTGACTTCCCGTAGCATGATAGATATTTCTCCACCCCCTTATTTTAATCTGAAGGTATCTTCCAATCTAAAATGCATTTCTTATAGACAGCAAATAGATGGATTTTGGTTTTTTATCCATTCTGCTATCCTATGTCTTTTGATTTGAGCATTCAGCCCATTTATATTCAGTGTTATTATTGAAATATGTGGGTTTAGAGTCATTGTGTCCTTTGTGGGGTTCATGCTTGTGATGGTTTCTCTGGTGTCTTCGTTCCTTGCAACATTTCCTTCAGAGCGCCCCCCCCTTAGGATTTCTTGTAGGGCTGGCTTAGTGGTGACAAATTCTTTCAATTTCTGTTTATTTGGAAAGACTTTTATCTCTCCTTCTATTCTGAATGACAGGCTTGCTGGATAGAGGATTCTTGGCTGCGTATTTTTTCTGTTCATCACATTGAAGATCTCTTGTCATTCCTTTCTGGCCTGCCAAATTTCAGTAGATAGGTCTGTCACCACTCTGATAGGTTTCCCTTTGTATGTTAGGGCTCTTTTCTCCCTAGCTCCTTTCAGAATTCTCTCTTTGTCCTTATATTTTGCCATTTTCACTATGATATGTCGTGCAGAAGATCGATTCAAATTACGTCTGAGGGGAGTTCTCTGTGCCTCTTGTATTTCAACGTTTACTTCCTTCCCCTGGTTGGGGAAGTTCTCTGCTATAATTTGTTCCAGGACTCCTTCAGCACCTTTCCTTCTCTCTTCCTCCTCTGGGATTCCTATGATACGGATATTGTTGCATTTGACTGTGTCGCTGAGCTCTCGAATTCTTCTTTCCTGTTCCTGGATCACTTTGTCTCTTTTTTTGTCAGCTTCTTGTTTTTCTATAATGGTGTCTTCTAAATCACTTATTCTCTTTTCTGCTTCTTCAATCCGTGCATTGGACACCTCCAGTTTATTATGTATCTCATTTATCGCATTTTTAATTCATCATACCAATTTTTCTTCTCCATGTTGTTTTTAGCCATATTTTCTTTGATATCCTCTATGCTTTTTGCAAGCCCAGCGATTAATTCTACTATTATTGTTCCAGAATCTCGTTCAGTTATGCTGCTTATATCTCTTTTGAGGAGTTCATTAGCTGTCAATTCTTCTAGGAATTTCTTTGGAGGAGAGCTCTTTAGTTTCATCATTCGTTTCGTCATTTCGTTAGCTTTCTGTCTCTTGTTAGTTTTAAAGACTTGTTATGCTCTCTGCACCTGTGAGCTCTGCTATATCCAACTAGACTCTTTGACTGTCCAGGTCCTATCCTTTTAGAAAGTGTTCTTTGAATTGTTTCTCTTGGTCTCCCTTGTTGAGACTTTGTTTATTTTATTTTCCTACCCGTAGTGGTATTTGGGACTCTCCACCATGTGTCCTTTGGCTTGTTTCTTGAGGTAGCTCTCGAGAAGAAAACATACAGAGAAACACACAGGGAACAGAGGGACACAAACGCACAGACAAATCCAACAATCACGCTAACCAAGAGGGAAAACAAAAAAGTAATGACAAAAGACGGAGGTGGGAAGGCGAATGATAGAAAATAAAGATACATAAAAAAGTCAAAAAGAAGGAAAGGAAAGGAAGAAAGAAGAAAACCGATGGACAAGAAAAGTTTAAAGCATATAACCGGATTTCCCAGCTACAATTAAATAGCCGGGTGTATGCAGTGCTGGTTGAAGAGCTAGAGAAAGAGAGAGAAGACCGGGCGGGGATGAGGCAAAATTGGAGACAGAATGCACAGGCAGAAGGGATAGAGGCTTTTTTCAGAGCTACAGGGTGGACTGTGGCTGGAGAGGTGACAGAAGGACGCCGGTGTTACCCAGAGAAACTAGTCCGATTGCTCCTGAGAGGCTTTGTTATACCGCCAGTAACAGTCCCGCTGGTCGCTGCTTCCCTGCTGCCGGGGGTGAGAGGCGGTGGGGGAAGTGCCGCCGCCGCGGGTCCGCGGGTCAGGCAGCCGCACAGCCCGCGTGCGTGTGCGGATCGCAGCAACTTCAGGTCCGCAGCGTCCGCGTCGCCTCACCCGCCGCAACCGCCTTACCGGCGCCGCCGCTTCCGCAGGCCGCTTCCGTCACGCAGCCGCCGTGTCACCGGGTCGCCGCCGCCGCCGCTTCCGCGGGCCGACGTCGCACCGCCGCTGCCGCCCAGCCGGTGCCGGGGCCGCTCCGCAGGCGTTGCTGCTGCTTCACCGGCCGCCGCCCCGGATGGAGCCGGGCGCGAGGCAGAGCAGTTTGCCCTGGCGCCTCTGGGACCGGGACACCTAGTTTATTTTATTTTATTTTTTTAAAATTTTTATTTCTTTCTAAGAGAGAGAGAGAGACAGCGTGAGCAGGGGAGGGTCAGAGAGAGAGGGAGACACAGAATCTGAAACAGGCTCCAGGCTCTGAGCTGGCAGTCAGCACAGAGCCCGACGCGGGGCTCGAACCCACGAACCGCGAGATCATGACCTGAGCCCAAGTTGGATGCTTAACCGACTGAACCACCCAGGCGCCCCTGAACTAAAGTTTTAGTATAAAGCTTAAATTAAGTAAATTACTTAAATTAGGTAATTTAAGTATTAATTAAATACTGAAGTGAGTATTAAAATAGTCCAACTTATTTTTTCTTTTAAGGTTAATGCTTTTTGTGTACTTTTGCCCTTCACATTTAGAACTATGAATATTCCCCAACTTATAATATTTTATGATTTTTTGACTTAATGGTGGTGCAAAAATGATATGCATTTAGTGAAAACAGTACTTTGAATTTTGATCTTTTCCCAGGCTAGAGATAGGTATGAATTTCTCTCATGATGCTGGGCAGTGGCTGCAGCTTCCAATCAGCCATGTGATCACAAGGGTCAACAATAACGCACACACTTAGAACCATTTTGTGCCCATGCAGCCATTCTGGTTTTTGTGTTTTTTTTTATTATAAATAGGCTTTGTGATTTTTCCCAACTGCAGGCCAACGTTAAGTGTTCTGAGCACATTTAAAGTAGGCTAGGCTAAGCTATGATGTTTAGTAGGTTAGGTGTATTAAGTGCATTTTGATTTATAATATTTTCAAATTATGATGGGTTTATTAAGACATAATCTCATTGTAAGTGGGGGAAGATATGTAAAAGTAAACTGGAATGATTTTTGCTTATGTTGCAAAGTAAGAGTCAAGGTTCATCGTTTTCCACCTGATCCTTGACTTTTCTTTGTTGGGAGGTTTTTGATTACTGTTTCTATCCCCTTGTTAGTAATCAGTCTATTCACATTTTCTATTTGGTAGGGTGTATATTTCTAGGAAGTTATACATTTCTTTTAGGCTTTCTGGTTAGTTTGCATATAATTGTAATGGTCTCTTATGATCCTTTGTATTTCTGTGGTCTCAGTCATAAAGTCTCCTCTTTCATTTCTGATTTTATTTATTTGTGCCTTTTCTTTTTTTTCCTTGGCTAGTCTAGGTAAAGGTTTGTTGATTTGGTTTATCTTTTCAAAGAACCAGGTCTTAGTTTCATTGATTTTTTTTCTATTGTCTTTTAGTCTCTATTTCATTTATTTCTAACTGATCCTTATTATTTCCTTCCTTTTACTAACCTTTGTCTTTGTTCTTATTTGTCTATTTTCTTTATGTATAAAGTTAGATTATTTATTTGAGTTTTTTCTTGTTTTATGAGGTAAGCCTGTGTTGCTATGAATATGCCTCATAGAACAACTTTTGCTGCATCCCATAGGTTTTGGTATGTTATATTTCTGTTTTCATTTGTGTCTAGGTAGTTTTTGTTTCTTCTTCGATTCCTTCCATGATTTATTGGTTGTTCAGTAGCATGTCGTTTGAGAGGTGTTTATATACTTTTTATCAACAGTAAGTTTGATCTTTGGGGGTCTATACAGTTCTATGAATTTTAGTACATGAAAGATATTTGTGTAATCACCACCACGAGCAGGATATAAAATAGTTCTAGCACCCTAATAAATTTCCTTGTGTTATATTCCCTTATACTCACCTTTTTCTTAACTCTCAGCAATTATTCATCTGCTGTCCATTACTATAGGTTTCATCTGTATGTAAATGTCACACACATGCAAGAGAAAAAAGCCTGAAATTCACAGTCTTGACTTTGCCCTTCTCTATCAAATCATTTGATTTTACCTTAATCCTGTTTTCCTTTAAAACTAAGGTCAAATGTCATTTCTCTGGAAAATGTCCCTTGACCTCTGCTTATTGTCATTAAGTAAATTTATATGCCTATTCTAGGTTCTTATAAAATCTTGTGGATGCTTCTAATCCAGAAATTTTAATCTCCTGCCTTAGTCTCTGCTTAGGAGGGCTAAGTATTATGCTTTATTCAAATTTTTTCCCAGTTGCCTATCATAATACATACATACCCATACAAATATACATATATAATTAGCAATCAATTATTGAAATTTAAAGAATAAATAAATAATCAAAAGAGATGTTAAACAGGGTAACATTGAGGCTTCTAACCTTGGTTGTCTACGTACTGAAATTTAGAAAAAAATAAAATCAACAGCATATGGTAACTTTGAAATACAAGAATTTGAGAAAGTTTCCTAGAAAAAAAAATCACAATTAGAAAGGTGTGCTCAGATTCCATTATTTATTAGATATTTCAACTCCACACACATATTCAGGTAGTCTAGTACAAATATTTTAATAAATATTCTTGTATTTGATAGCCAGTTATGGTCGTAACCAGTGGTGGTTGGGTTAAGAGAGGTTGTATTTCCAAGGCCAGTGGTTTTCAAACTATTTTCCATCTTTATAGTTTTGATGAAGGACTTTGGAATCACCTCCAAGGTCAGTATCTGGGTCATGGAGCTCCAGACCCCTGACCTCAGTTTTCATCAGAGTTCTGCCTTTGTTTCCATTTCAAGAAAGAGTTCTACGGCTTAAAAAAAAGTTGGAGCACCACTGCCTTAGATGGAGTGGTAAATGCAGTTCATGTCCATCTATGATGTGCCAACTTCTTCAAGTTCATTTCCTCTGGGGTTTTCTTAAAGTGGATAATTTCTTTCTCATTTGATCCCATTCACAGTTAGAATCCACTCTTGTCCTGATTTCTTGAGTTTCTGCCATGTTCTGGGAATTGTCATTAATTTGGATGGTTCTCTGGAGTTTTTTCTTGAGAGTGTGGTCTTCAGCCAACCCCTGGAGCTCCTTCATTAACCAACAGGCACTTAATCACTTCTTTTCAGGGTCCTTTCCAGCGAAAATCTTTCTCAATGGAAAATTGTACTAGTAGTCAATGATCCTTTGGCTTATACTGTTCATTTTTACTTATTCATAGTATTCATTGTGTAGCACAAAATGATGAGATTTGTAAATAACAGAAACAGTACTACTTGAATTCCAAAGTCAAATTTAACTCATTGCTATTATAATTTAAATGCAATTATGATTAGCTCAGTGTCTTTAATCCATAATGTCTCATTCTGAGTGGGATGGGAGGCAGATGATCACCTTCAGAGGAGGTCACAGGTGCCTGCGAGAATAGGGAGGAGTTAAGGAACAAGAATTCATAATGAGGAAGAAGAGCGTTCAATGGGTATAAGTGTGTGGGAGAGGTAGAAGTCAAGAAAGTTCTTGTCAAGAGAAGCACCTCCAACAAGAAAATTCTGGAGGTGGAACAAGTCTAAGCAATGACAAGACCCAAGCTGTGACATTGCTGGTGGGTGGCTGATGGAATGAGGTGAAGGCCAGTGGAGTTGAGGTCAAGTTGTGAGACAGAACCAATATGGCTGTTTTGGCCAATTAGCTTTCTTTTCTTTTTTTTTTTTTTAAAAACAAAATCAGCTTTTATTATATTTACATCCAACAAAACTTCACGAGGAGCAATCTTATTGCACAGTCGGGCCTCTTGGGGGACAAGGCACTTCCCGTGGTGGAGCGGCTTGGAAGAACCAGGACTCTAGGGGGCACCAACTCTTCCTGAGGGGAGCCTGGGGTTCCTCCAGCTCTCTCCTGACTTCCCACGAGCTTATCTGTCTATTTTTGTGCCAGCACCATACTGTTTTGATTACTACAGCTCTTTTTTAAAAAACAGTTTATTGTCAAGTTGCTTTCCATGTAACATAGCTTTCTAACACTCTAGGTAAAGTCTCTAAATGTCATAGTAGTGGCTTAAAAATGACACTGCTTCTCCTAATAAAAAGTATTTTATGACTTTTCAACTACGCTAGGTCTCAGGTTCTGTTGCTGACCCAGCTCCAGGAGGAGCATAATCAGATAATAGGATCAATAAGGGTCATGGAAGATAAAGTAGATAGGATAGTTGGCTGCCATAATGTGGAGATGCTGAGGACTCAACTAGATTGGGATTATACACACACACACACACACACACACACACACACACACACACACACACATATACACATACATACATATACATAATGAATTTTAAATTAAAATTTTGTTTGGTCTTGCTCAGAGGGCAAGGGTGGACAGAAATCAACCTCCATATTCTCTGTGGTCACTGCCTCCTACTCACAGCCAGGCCAGCAGGTATGGTCTGAGGGGCCCCTGCCATGGTCCTGGACACTCAAGCAGAGTGCAGAAGGGATTCTTTGTAGTTTTTTTAAAAAAAACAAAAAAACAAAAAAACAAACCTAATCTGAGAAGACCAGGAACCATGGTTATGTTATGATTGAGGGCTCTAGAAAATTTCAGAAAACCGGTTTAGAACAGTGGAAAACTAGAAGGGTCTAGCTGAAATATGATGTATAACGTGTTTAATCACCATGATTTACAATTTCTTCAGAACAGCTTTTCAAATGGGTGTAGGCAGTGACAAAGTCCAAGGTGTGGCTCTCTGATAAAGTGAAGGTAGAGGTCAATTGAGTTAAGGAAGCCAGGCTGAGTCATTTTGTCAGATGGATCACCAATATAGAAGTTTTGACCAATTAGGAACAAGGGACAATTAGGCAGTAGACAATGAGAGTTATTCAGGGATGCCTTTTATTTAATAGCTTCTTATAGCTGCTTTAATAGCTTCTTATAGTTGCTTTAACAAAGTCTCACGGATTGGGTGGCTAAAACATTATAAATTTATTCTCTCCTAATTCTGGAGGTTAGAGGTTGATCAAGGTGTTATCAGGTCCACAATAGCTCCAAGACTCTGGATTGAATCCTTCCTTGTCTTTCTTAGCTTCTGGTGGTGACCATTAACCCATGATGTTCCTTGACATGCAGCTGCATCATTCCAATCTCCACCTCTTTTTTAAATTGCATTTAAATTTTTTCCTGGGAAAATAATTGCCCTTTTTGTTGCTTCCTTGGTTGCTTTGTAGTGTACTTTTCTCTAATTCAACCTGTCACTCAGACAGATTGTAAAACTCCTCCTTGTGGTCAAATACTTCAGATCAGCCACGAATTCCTTTATTTCTTGGCAATATTCTTCCTAAAACCCTCTGCCTCCATGCCCTCTTATTACTTTCAGGCTTATTCCACAGTCATCTTCCCCTCACTACCATCTTGAAGATAATAGATGACTCTTATTCATCCTATTCTCTAATCATGCTTCTAACCTTTATTGGACCTCCTGATTCAAGAACCCATGTCTCCTTCTCTCTTTGTTTACTCCCTCAGTTTGGCGGAGAGCATAGTCCAGGAATTTTCTGAAGAAAGATACATGAAAGGTAAATTTTTCGAAGTTCTTCATGTATAAAAATGTTTCTAAATTCACTCTTTTTTTTTTAAATGTTTTATTTATTTCTAGGAGAGAGAGAGAGACAGCGTGAGCAGGGGAGGGTCAGAGAGAGAGGGAGTCACAGACTGAAACAGGCTCCAGGCTCCGAGCTGGCAGTCAGCACAGAGCCCGACGCGGGGCTCGAACCCACAAACCGCGAGATCATGACCTAAGCGAAACTCGGACGCTTAACCGACTAAGCCAGGCGCCCCAAGTGTCTAAATTCACTCTTGATTGGTGGTTGAGAGAAGTCACTATCATCTTGCAGATTCTAATATGGCTGTTGACAAGTCTAATGTCATTCTATTTACTTCTCATCAAGTTTACTGAATCTTTTCTCATCTTGTGTTCAGTCTGCCGATTCATACATTAAAAAATTTTTTGATTTGACATCATGTTTTTAGATTTCTAACTTTTCCATTGGAGTCTTTCTTATAGTTTTCATGTTATAGTATGTGTCAGAACATCATTCCTTTTCATGGGTGAATAATATTCAATACATATGTAAGTTATATACATATATATGTATATATCACATCAGATTTTGTTTACCCATCCATCCATTTTGTGTCTTATTTAAGTAATCATTAACCCCAAGGTTATAAAGATTTTCCTTTGTTTTCCTCGTGGAGCTTTATCATTTTAGTTCTCACATTGGCATCTTTGATCCATTTTATTTAATTTTTTATATGGTATCAGGTAAGGGTCCAATTTCATTATTTGCATGCGGAAATGCAATTTTCTCAGCACTTTTTAAGAACAAGTTCTCTTTTCATTTCCCCCCCCTCCATTCTCTCTCTCTCTCAAAATAAAAATATATACATTAAAAGGGAGCTATAGGGGGAAGAAAGAGACAAGGAGAGAAGGGAGAGAGAGAATCCCAAACAGGCTCCCCACGGTCAAGCAGAGCCCAATGTGGGGCTTGATCCCACGAATGGTGAGATTATGACCTGAGCTAAAATCAAGAGTTGGACACTTAATGGCCTGAGCCAACCAGACACCCCTACTGCTCCCTTTTATATTGTTTTTGATGCAAATCACATATTTCTATATTGTGTGCCAATTGGCATAAATATATGTTTTTTAATACATTTTTCTTTTAAATCATTTAGGAATAAAATTAAATTTACAAACAGAAAATACAATAACGCTGGCTTTTATATTTGTCTATGTAGTTCACTTGAGTTTTTTATTTATTCATATTTATTTTTATTTATTCATATGGCTTTGAGTTACTGGCTCTTAAGCTTTCCTTAGAGCTCAAGGATTCTCTTCAGCATTTCTTATAGGACAGGTTGGCTAGCAAAAGATCCCTCAGTTTTTGTTTATTGTTTTATTTCATCTCCTTTTTGAAGAACAGTTTTGTTGAATATAGAACTCTTATGTTTATAGGTTCCTTTTCTTTCAGTATTTAAAATATGTCATCCTTCGGGCCTCCAGAGTTTCTGATGAGAAATCAGTTGTTAATCTTATTGAAGATCCCTTACATATGATGAGCTGTTTCTTCTTTGCTGCTTTAGGTTCTCTCTTTGGCATTGTTATTGGACAGTTTTGAGTATATATCTCAGTGTGGAACTCTGAATTTATCCTCTTTGATGTTCACCGAACTTCTTTGATGTTCACTGAATTTACATGTATAAATTCATGTATCTTATCAAATTTAGGAGGTGGTTTTGGCCACTATTTCTTCAAATATTCTTACTGCTTCTTTCTCTCTGTCTCTCTGTCTCTCTCTTTCTCTTCTTTCTGGGACTCTCATAATGCTTACTTTGCTATGCTTGCTGTGTTCCACAGAGCTCTGAGATTCTGTTAACTTTTATGCTCCTTTTCTTTCTGTTCCTCAGACTGGATAATTTCAATAATCTTATATTCAGGTTCATGGCTTATTTTTTCTGCCAGTTCCAATCTGCTGTTGAAATCTTCTCATGAAATTCTATTTTAGTTATTGTACTTACAATTTCTACTTGGTTCCGTTTTATAATTTTAATCATTTTATTGATGTTCTCATTTGTTCATATATCATTCTCCTTAGTTCCTTGGCCATGGTTTCTTTTAGCTCTTTACACATATTTAAGACCATTGACTTAAAGTCTTTGTCTAGTAAGTTGAAGTCTGCACATCCTCAGAGGTGGTTTCTGGTGATTTACTTTTTTGCCATGAGGCCACACTTAGATGATTCTTTGTACACCTTGAAATTTTTTTGTTGAAAAATAAGCATTTAAAAATTACAATTGGTATTTTGATATTTTAATAGTATTTCTTATATAATAAGAAATTTCCTCAGGGTTTGCTTTTGTTGTTTTTTGATGGCTTACGGGTTTTTTAGTAACTTTTCCAAACAATTTTTTGCAAAGTCTTTATTCTTGGTCGTGTGTGGTCACTAACATCTCTGTTGTTATTTCAGAGGTTGGCCAATGACCTGAGAGAGAGTTTCTTAAATGCCTGGGGCCAAAAGGGGACAAAAAGTTGCTCTCTCAGTTTTTGCTTCTTGACTATAAGCTGGGGCATTCCTTCAGTGATAAGCCAGGACACCTATGGCTTTGCTTGAGCCCACACTCTCTGCTTTCAAAAAGCCTACAGATCCACCAGAGGCCTATATTAGACCCCTGGCAAAAGCGAGCTCCACCGGGAATGTGGGCCACTATTCCCATAGCTGCTGCACCGGGGAACGGGACAGTAGTCAAGTGGGCAAAAACACCCCAATGCCCTCTTACTGAAATTCAGTTGCCCTTTTCTTCATTTAGCAGCATTCTGGTTGCCCTAAACTTAAGATTAGGTTACCAAGTTCAAAACAAGAGTTGATTCTGTCAACCTTTGCCAATTTCTGCTTGTTTCAATGGAGGGACCATTTCTTTAAGTGCCTGTTTCTGCCATTTTATGTGATGTCACTCTTGTATTTTAAAATTTTCTGTTGTCATACTTCTAATTTCCTAACATTTCACCCTGTTCTCTAAATGTTCCATTTTTATAACTTTCTTATTTTATGAAAATCACATTATCTAATCTCTTAATGGGAGGTTTGTTGCAATGCTCCATGAATTGTTTCTTTCCTCTGAATTCCATTTTTCAGCTTGTTTGTTCTTTACCTTTTTTTAAAGTGTTCCTCAAAGATCTCATTGACTGTTAATATTTAAGAGTAACATACTAAAAAACTGACTGTAATCTCTGTGTGCATGAGTAGGATTTTGACAGGTGGGTCGCACTGTAAGTGACTGAGTGGAGTCCTTGCCATTTCGTTGGAGGACAGGGGTTCTCAGTGTTTTGCATGGAGACATTCATTTGTTTTCAGAACTGTTAAACCTGTTGGCTGTCATTTGTGTCTCCAAGTCCAGAGCCCCTCTTGTTCAACTTCACTGAAAAATCGAGCTACGGTCTTCTTCAGAAGAGGAGGGCAGTTTCCTGCCTACTTCCAGTCCATCTTCCTTCCAGCTCCACTCTACCTCTCTGTTTTCAGACACTCCTGGTGCTTCCATTCCTCATCAGTGCCCGGGGGTTGCAGCGTGCCTGGGGTGACTTCTTTTTGGCTTCCCCACTTGCAAGCAGTGAAGTTATGGATTTCACCTTGCCGTTAAGACAGCACTGGCTACTTATTCACCTGCTTTCCGTTACACCTTTTGTTTATGGTCTCTCATCTCCCATTGTCTTTTCACCTGCGGTAATCTGTGGTGATTTTAATGAAGCTTGGGGAAGAGAGGAGATAAAATATGCATTTAATTTGGCATGTTTTCATGACTTCTTTAATATCATTAAGGTGAAGTAAAGCCAATGACACTGAATAAGTGAGGTAAAACAACTATAGACCCAGTAATTTGGTAATAAAGCATGACCATGGCATTGTGGCAGGGAGTGGTTAGCTCATTCCTTCCTATTATAGGTTATTGACTTTTTGTTTTGAAAATAAAGTATAAGGAATTGAGACGGACAGAGCAAATGCCTTACAGGAGCTATCTGCACCTGGTCAACAAGGACCATCTAGAAGTGAAAAGATTTTGATTATAACTCATTCCTTGTTTTTGATGTAAACCCTATTACTTATAAAAATAAAAAGGATCATGACAATAGTCTCCCTTTCTCTCTTTTTAAAAGTTTATTTATTTAATTTGAGAGAGAGAGAGCATGCATGCACAAGCAAGGAAGGGGCAGAGAGAGGGAGAGAGAGAGGATTCTAAGTAGGCTCCACACTGTTGGCACAGACCCCAATGTGGGGCTGGATCTCACGAACCATGAGAGCTGAGGTCAAGAGTCAGTCACTTAACCAACTGAGTCACCCAGGTGTGGTTCTCTTCCTCTAGTGCTCTTTAACAGTTTATTTTCCATACTCTTCTTATGGTTAATGTAAAAGGTTTTAATTACTAAATAATTAAGACATGGGAACTGAAATCCTTTGTAGTTCAGCTCAGTTCAAACTGAATTTTCACTACTTATAAAAAAGGAGATTATATAGGCAGGCTCAGGAGAATTTACTCAGCCTTAGTATTATACAAATCCTATCATGTATCAAATAAATAAAAGAAAAAATAAGCCTGCATTCAGTGTTCCAGGAGTGGTGGTGAGATGAACATTATCCTCCACATAAATATTACATTAAAATGAAGTCCGGTTCTGTTCAAGAAATTTTTATTGAGTTATTGCAGGTTCTGTGTTTGCAGTGGTGAAATAAAGTTGAATGAGTCAGTCCTTCATGCCCTTGGGACCAAGGGAGGAAGGTAGAGAAGTGATTTCAGTGAAGGATGGCATGCTTCCTGGTAGAAGTCCACACGGATTGCCGACAGAGGCCAAGGGGCCACATCCAGTGTGGGTGGGAGCTCACACTACCTCGTCAGGGCCCACTGTGCACATCTCTTTTCAACACTATGATCAATAATGTTGGAGCTTGAATTCAACTATGGTGGGAATATTTACACCTTGGAAGTTAGCGGCTGCTACAACTCAGGACGTTCCCCCAATAAATCAGTTGTCAAACATTTACCAGAACACTACTGCCATTTCGCTTTACTTCTTTGTTCCTTTCTCCACCTAAAAAGCCTCTCCAGGGCAGACTGGTGTTCACTTAAATTTATCTCTTGACTTCGAGTTGCCCCTACTCACCTTCCTCTTTGTTTCTTGTCACTTAGGACAGAAGTTGGGCGCTTTTCCCAGGTAGTGAGACAAATCCCCATTTGAATGAGGTGAGGGTAGGAGGCAGGGGCTAATTTCCTCAGCTAGTCTTGCCGTTTTTCAAGCAACTCATCATCAAGTCCCTTCAGCGCTGCCTTCAGAACACACCCAGAATCCAGTCCTGATCGCCATATCCACTCTATCACCTGGTCCAGGCCACCATCACCTTTCGTCTGCCTAACTGCAATTGCCTTTCTGCTTCTGTGTCAGGTTTTTTTTTTTCCTCCACATATCAGCCAGAGTGACCCCTGCTTTATTTCTAATCATGTCATGTCTCTGCCAGAACTCTTCAACGGGCTTTCCATCTCACTGGGAGTAAAACCTCAGATCCTCAAAAATGGCTTCCCAGGCTGCTGTGCTCTGGCCTCCGCGATCTGTAGAGCCTCCTTGGCCACTTCTCTCATGAGGCATCAGCCATACTAGCCTCATTGCTCTTCCTCAATTATGCCAGATAAGCTCCTGCCTCAGGGCTTGCTTATCTGCTGAAATTGTTCCCTGATATTCCTCATTCATTCCTTTACCTCCGGCAGATCTCTGCTCAAGTACCACTTTCTCAGAGAGCCTTCCCTGACCACTCTATTTAACATGGCAGTCTCCTCATTCAGCCACCAACACACACATCTCCCTTGGGCCCCCCCAGCAAGTCCATTCCATTTCCCTACTTTGTGTTCATGCACAGTGCTTAGCATTGTGTGCTCTAATATGGATTTTACTTATTTTCTTTTGCTCTGATTTCCTTCACTAGACTATGAACTCCATAGAGCAGGGATTTTTTTTGTTTGCTGCAACATCCTTGGCACCTAGAACAGTGAGTGGCACATTGCAGAAGAGAGGGAACGTGTGGTGACAGCCTAGAGGTCACCTTCATGTCCCAGGACTCACTGGATATACAAACCAGTCTCTGTGGGTGAGCCGCCATCTTCCCAGAGATCGTGGCCCAGTTGGAGGAGGGTGGGACAGAAGGAGGTCTACCCTTGCATATGGTTTACACTCGCACACCCCTGAGAGGGGCCATGCGAGACTAACACCCACGAACACTGTAATGACTAGTTAGTTCTTTGTTAGGGGTTTGCTGGCGGCAGGCTGAGGGCGTGGGCCGCCAACCTGCACGATCTCACTTGCGCCTCATGACAACACGGTGACATCGGCAAGAAAGATATTATTATGTAATTTTATAGGTGAGAGAAATGAGGCTCAGAGGCTAGATGTCCTTTCCAAAGTGATATAACCAGTAGGAACAAAAAGTCAAATCCCAGTGCCCTTTCTAACACCCCATTCAGTTAAAAGGTTTTAAACTAACTCTGGCATATAGTATTTGAAACTGCCTTGAAAATTGCCTTAAATTTTTTTAACGTCTTATTTATGTTTGAGAGAGAGAGAGAGAGTAAGTAGGAGAGAGAGGAGACACAGAATCCGAAGCAGGCTTCAGGCTCTGAGCTGTCAGGACAGAGCCCATTGCAGGGCTTGAACTCATGAACAGTGAATCATGACTTGAGCTGAAGTCTGACCTGTAATGACTGAGCCACGCAGGCGCCCCTGAAAATTGCCTTTTTGGTGTGAGATATGAGCTGCTTACCTCTCACTGGAGAAAAGGGAGTGGGATGTAGTCATTTCTCTTTTGATTTTCCCCACAGTCTAATCCAATATAGCAATATTAAAATATGCTTAATGTTAAAATATGCCATGATCCCAGAAATTGAATGGAATCACAGAAGAATTTCTTGAGTGCCAAGCATGTGCCTGAAATGATTCTAGGTACTTTACACATATTTCTTCAAATTCTCAAAATCACCATGCAAAGTGGGTGGTGGTATCCCTAGTGTACATTACCTGCCTAGGTCCCAGCTGCTACGTGAGGCTGCCCTTTGAGATCTGTCCAGCTCCAAAGCCCATGTGCTTTCTTTTTTTTTTTTTTTCAAATTTTTTTAATGTTTTACTTATTTCTAGGAGAGAGAGAGAGAGCATGAGCAGGGGAGGGTCAGAGAGAGAGGGAATCACAGACTCCGAAACAGGCTCCAGGTTCTGAGCTGGCAGTCGGCACAGAGCCCGACGCGGGGCTCGAACCTACGAACTGTGAGATCATGACCCAAGCAAAAGTCGGATGCTTAACCGACTAAGCCACCCAGGCGCCCCCCATGTGCTTTCTGATGCGCAAGCTCTTCCCTTATAACAACAAAATGATTTCCAAATTAGGGTGCTCCATCTTTAGGCTTCATCACCTCCTGCTTGCTGTAATAACTCTCAAGAAACACAGAAGAGAAAGTTGTTTTCAGTGTGGTTAGTAAACAGATTGCCCTCAAGGCCTTAGCCAAGCTAGAGTTATCTCAAACACGGTCACAAAATGTGAATCTTTCTTGTTTGCCAGGTTTGCTCGTTCTTTTGTCTTCTTACCTGCATTTTCCTATTTACAGTCTTTTCATATTCGATCCACCAATGGAAATATCCCTTGAAGAAGAATCCTACCATTATCTGGGCAGATTGGATGGTGGAGAGAGGAAAACTGAAAGGCATGCATTTAAAATTGGTACTTGTAGCAAACTGGTGGTTGCCAGAGGGGGGTGGGGAGGGGGAGGGGTAAAAGAGATGAAGGGGATTGAGAATACACTTATCGTGATGAAGACTGACTAATATGTAGAATTGAAGCATTATGTTGTACACCTGGAACTAATATAACATTGTATGTTAATTATACTTGAGGAAAAAAATAAAGGACATTAAAAAAAGAATTGATAGCCGTATTGAAGAGTATTGATCCTAACTCTTTTTAGAGTGTCTACTTCATGTTGGTTGGTTGCTTTCGGTACTGATCTCAGTTTGGGACATCTTGCCAGGGTCCACCCTATAAGGTGACCTCTGACATTAGGTGTTTTTCTAGCCTCATTGATGGGCTTTATGACCAAGAATATCCTTGAGTAAGTTTAAGAATGAGTAGCTGACTATTATTGGCTTCAAAATAAGTTAACCCTCTTATAATAATTCTCAGGAACAATTTGGTGCATAGAGAATGGAATATACATAAGCCAACTTCCTTTAGGCATGTTACCTGTGTTTTTTAAAAAAATATTTTTTAACTCATCTCTTGGTTAGCAGTAGCTACATAGACAACTGCTTATTTTAAATGACACTCATCCAAAGTTTTAGAGCTGGTGTCATTCATTCACTCATTTAATAACTCTTCTTTATCTACATATGCCAGATACTGCACTAGGCACTACATATAAATGGAGAAGATGATAGATATGTTCCTCACTTCCTGACACAGGTAAGATGGATTTCAGGAAAGTAATCATTTAACTTCAATAATGAAAGATTGCCTGAAAGAAAAGCACCGGGTACCATAGACTGGGTGATAGGGAGGGTCTTTAGCTAGACCAGGAGATCATCTACTTTCCTTCCTTTAAAAATCAGGAAACTGAGATACAAAGGTTAAGCAACTTTACATACCAGATATTTCCATCTTGTCTCAATCTCTTAATTATGAAGTGAAGTATTATATTCAACCAATTTTTAATGGCATAGAAGCTAAGGAATCTATTAATTTCTTCCATTGGTAAATAATAGTAGAATTTGAAAATAATGCTTAGGAAGTAACCCCAACCAAGATCCAGGTATTTCTCTTATGTTCTTCAGAAGAAGAAAAAATTCATACATACACATAAATATCCATATGAATATATTACACATATATATTCACATATATTATGTACTACTATATCTCTAAGATATATTGTCATGTAAAAAGAGCAAGGTGGAGGAAAGTATATATGGAATGCTACCATTATCTAGGAAAGGAGGAGGTAGGTCAATATATGTTATGTATAAATATATAATATGTATGCTTATATTAAAGTATATTTTATACAAATTATATATAAAGTATATAGGAAAATATATTATAGAATGCTTATAATAAATATTTAGTATATATAAAGTATATATATTTAAAGAAAACAATGAAGGATAAATCATAAAAATTTAAAAATTATTAGCTTTGTTGAGATGGAGGGTATCGGTTGGAAAGGGCTGGGCTAGAAGGTATGTTTCTTCAAATATGTCTTCTTTTGTAGACTGGACTATGGAACCATATAAATATTTTACTTAATTATAAAAAATTATAATGTTAAAAAGAAATCTTTAAAAATGGAAAATAAAAAGAAACAAATGAACTTAACAGAGTATTTAGCGGTGAGATAACCCCACAGAGAAGAATCATTCCAAGCAACATTAAGCCACAGTCATTTGACTATGGAGTTGACTCCAAAGGTAATAACTTCAAAGTCAAACATAAACAACAAAGAAAACTTACATTGTCAATAATCATATTGTTTCGTTAATTATGGCATTGTTATTTTGAGACTGTTGTATGTGTAATGTAGGATAAAGCAAAAAGTAACTATATTTGCCATTGAGAACCAGAATATTTTATGGGAGAGATGTGGATGCAAGATCAATGAGGTTACGTAAAAACTCCCTTGTCCTGAGGTGAATAGGACATCTAGTATGAATTCATGATGTATTTTTTTAAAACAAAGACAGAAACAAAAACTTAGTTTTGCCCATTGATAAGCACTAAAAATGATAATCAATACAGTAAAAATAAGTTATTTTAGTGCTTGGATAGTGGCCTGTAAACATCATTTCCAAAGAAAACGAAACAGGGCTTCCCAGGGAAATGGCTGATTCTAGGTCTGGAGCAAATGTAAACGAGGGGCCTTCAATATCTTGCCCTAGAGGAAGCAAAGAAGCCCTCAAGGACAACGAGGCTGTGTTAGAAGGACTCAGGAAACAACCCGTGAGACCCCCATTGGTCAGTGGTGGGATGAAATAAGTATCAATAAGGACACTAATTGTAAATACTGAAATATACCAACCAGGTCTAAATCCATGAATTCATAGTAATACTGAAAAAAATCCTTGATTACCTTTAGAGGAGACTAAGAAACCAATTCATTATTATGAAAACTGATGAGTAAAGGGAAAGAGTCAAGCATGTATCCTACCTTTTTTATATGAGGAGAGAAACCAGACATCATGTAGAACAAACAGCACTACCTATGAAATAACTTCATCAAAAAGTTTGAGCCTGAATTTGATTAAGCTTCTGGTCTACTTCTAGTTTAGAGGAAATACAGATAGAGAACATGCTAAAAGACACCAACTGGGTGTCCCCAGTATACAACTGGGGATGTAATCACCAGAATACAAACTTCGTGAAACTCTGAATTTTAAAGGAAAGGACCGAGTAAACCTGTTGGAAAACACCTGTAAATTAAGAGAGACTTAAAAGACATATTAGCAAGTCACTGTATATGGGCCCTGTTTGATCGTTACTCAAATAAATAAAATGATACAAAGTTATATTACAACCAGGGAAACATTCACTGAGTATTTCAAAACGTTAAGGAAATATTAAAATGAGATGATACTGCATTTTTATGTAAAAAAAGGAGTCTGTATCTTGAGATAAAACAATAAAATGTTTGGGATCTGCTTCAAAATAATCTAGGGAGAGGTGGTGAAGGTACAGAGAATATGACTGTTCATAAGTTAATAGTTGTTAAAGCAATTGATGGGAACATAGATGTTCATTATACTTTTCACTCTACTTTTGTATATATATATTTGAATTTTTGTATAATAAAATTTTGTGCAATTTCAAAGATGTGCTACAAAGAATACTGTAGCAGTATAATTATGCTTAACTGACAACCATTGTGATAACCCAATGATTGATAGAGATGAGAAACCAGAGGGATTTGAGATTTATATTACAAAACAGCTAATCTCTTCTTATACTACAAAGCTTTGCATTGGTCAGTAAAACTTGTCCCGGCTCCGGCTCCCAGAAGGACTTTTTCCTGATAAAATATCTTAAAGATGGGAATTCTTACTCCCACTTCTGGCAAAGTAACTGGTACCAGACAAGCCATCTTAGCCAAAAGCAACTATAAAGTGGACAAAGTAGGGGCGCCTGGGGGCTCAGTCCATTAAGCGTCCAACTTTGGCTCAGGTCATGATCTCACAGCTTGTGAGTTCGAGCCCTGTGTCGGGCTCTGCGCTGACACCTTAGAGCCTAGAGCCTGCTTCAGATTCTGTGTCTCCCCCTCTCTCTGTTCCTTCTCCACTTACACTTGGTCTCAAAAGTAAATTAACATTAAAAAAAAGAATAAAATAGGGGCGCCTGGGTGGCTTAGTCGGTTGAGCGTCCGACTTTCGCTCAGGTCATGATCTCGCGGTTCGTGGGTTCGAGCCCCGCGTCGGGCTCTGTGCTGACTGCCAGCTCGGAGACTGGAGCCTGTTTCAGTCTGTGACTCCCTCTCTCTCTGACCCTCCCCTGATCACGCTCTCTCTCTCTCTCTCTCTCCCCTAGAAATAAATAAAAAAACATTAATAAAAAAATTAAAAAAAAAATAATAAAATAAACTGGACAAAGTATATGAAGTAACAGCCAGCAGTGCATGGCTATGAGCTTTGAGAAAAGAGAAATACATGAAATACCCCCCCGCCCCCGCCCCCGAAGGCAATGGTGTAGTCTCACTCAGCTGATCAGTCAGAAACTGGAGTTTGGGGAGGAGGAAGCAACTGGAAGGTGTGGCCAGGGTACTGGAGGAGAAGGTGCAGTGATGGGGATGTCCCAAACATCGCAGGAGCCTGTGCGGAAATTCCCTGTTTCTTGGCTGAAGGATGGTCTCCAACCTTGGTTAGAGTTCTGGCCACCTGATTGGAGATGGCTCACTGAGGGCCTGTGCTTTCAGTTGAGACCCAGAAGGATCATGCCTCAAGAGAGACTACAACCTGGCGTAAAGGAAACACTTACAATGATTAAGTTCAAAACCACAGTAGAATCACCCTGACTAAGAATAAAGTCTTGACAAGGCCAAAAAGATCTGCCAGTTATTTAACCTCCTGCCAGAATGATCTTCAACATGCTTTAGTGGCGGATGACTGAATCCATATTTCCTACAGGCTATCATCTAAAATGTTGAAATGTGATTTAAAAAAAAATTACTAGATTCGTGGAAAAAGTAGGAAACTGTGACCCATCATCAAGAAAAATGGCAGTCAATAGAAACAGACCTCAAAATGGCCCAGAGGCTGGAATAAACAGACAAAAATTTAAAGAATATGTATATAGAAAAGTGGTACAAATGAGCTAATAGATATGCGATCTTGCCAGATAACTGGGAACCATAAGCACACACATATACACACAAAAATATAGAGCAGGAAAAGGAATAGAAATTAAAAAATGCACAGAGTGGATGTGGTATCCCTGAGAAGACATCTTACATGTGTCCTTCTCCAGGTGGTAGAACTGACTATTGGCTTCAGCTGCTGCACTTTGTAATATAGTTTTAGGAATCAGCAGAAGTAAGATGACACTATAAGGGTAGAGCATAAATGGAAGAGAGTAGCAATTCAAGGGACAAAATAAGAAGAGTTGGGGGAAAAAAATACGAAACTTCCTGACTCTTGGTAATAGCCACCTGGAAGTCTTCCCTCTCCTGTCTCCCCACACTCTCTGCTCATACGCAGCTGAATCCAGAAGACCTGAGTAGAGAGGATGATACCCCCTCCTTGAGTCAGTGGCCGCAGTCACATTTGTCACTCACATAGACCACATGACGAGGAAGGAACCTGGCTTCCTGGTTCCTCATGTCTCCTTGGCTTTGCTGAGTCACCCCTCACCGCCCCTCTTTGCATACATGAAGCTCTCTCCCCGCCTGGTCCCTTGAATAGCCTTGGAGCTCTCGGATTCTGAAGGACTCCTCCCTAGAGAATGAAGGCTAACCTTCCACAGCAGCCACTATCTCCGGCCTCCGTTCTGGCCTCATCTATGTTTCAGTCTTCTGTTATCAGGGCTGGTGTTTATACTCTCTAGCCCTCTGGTGCATCATTTAAAAAGTTTCTTCACTTTTGGTTATAAATGCTTATTGGAGGATCTGGTTTGGGAAGACTATGATTGGGAAAACACAGCTATTGCAAAAAGTGTGTGTGACTCAGTAAGTGGGGTGGATTCCTTCTGAGTCAATCCTGAACCCAGAACTTATGTGACATGCAAAACTACATGGTTTGATGAAGGAGTTCAGCCTTTTCTAGGAACCCTGATATATACTTTATTTCCCGAACGAATATCATGTCTTCTAACTACCATATATAACATCATTTCAAATCAAATGGTTCATTTTATCGGCTATAATTTAAATCACTTGGAATTTTGGGAAATGGTTAATAAAAATTGTGTTAATGTCTTAATGTTCAATACATGTTAAGTGCTGTAAGATAATAAAAACCTTTTTTTAACAAAAAGGTTTATTTATTTATTTTGAGACGGAGAGAACATGAGTGAAGAGGGGCAGAGAGAGAGGGAGAGAGAAAATCCCAAGCAAGCTCTTCACTGTCAGTGCACAGTCCCACGTGAGGCTTGAACTCACAAACCGTGAGATTATGGCCTGAGCTGAAACCAAGAGTCAGACATTTAACCAACTGCACCCAAGATAATAAAGACTTTTGAAGGATTCGGCTTTGGAGGTGGAAGATCCTGAGATATATATCAGACCAGATGGGCTATGTGACAAAATGCTCTCAGTCACAGTTGTACTGTGGCTTCTTCCTACAGTTACAACTCTGTCAAGAAGATCCTCCTTTTTCATTCTCCTTAGGAAAAAAAATCAGTGTATCCATGTCCATGGTGATGAGCCCAGTGAACTACGTGCTGGATATTATACTCTCAGGTACTTCTGCCAACAATGAACTAGTTTTCTCCATACGTGCTCTATTTTTTCCGAGACGTTTTTATTTCTTTGTATTTACCCTAACATTTGACCCATTCTGTATCCTTTGGGATCCAGGACAATCCCTCACACAATTAGGACCAAGGTGATTTGTCCATATCGGTGCTGGCAGGCAAGCAGTGCAGCGGCCCAGGTGATCACTAGGTGCCTGGGCTGGGACCCCTCGGGTGCACAGGAAGGGATGGCCCTCAAGTCTGTCTGAGGGGAACTTCTTCTTCGTGAGTGCAGGGTTAAGAGGGAAGCAGCAGGGCCATGGATTACGGTTTCTGGGTTTATCCCTTGTCCTTTTATGAACACACAGATAAATCCCCAGGTCGGCTCAGTAAACCTCTAAATATAGTAAACCACCACCATGCCAGCTACTATGGTCAAACGTCAATCCCCGAGAACATCATTATATTCACAATAGTAAGTGGAGGAGTAAACAGAGAGGAAGAAACAGGGCTCTTAGAAAGCTTGTGTCTTTCAATTGAGAGGAAAAGTGCTAAGACTGGAGTCTGCACATTTAGAATTATATGTAAAAATGGAATTACTGATTTAACACAGTTGCTTATATCTGTAGACTACGAGAGTCTGAAGATTAGAAACGTGGGAAGGGTTGGCAGATTTTAACAATCAGCTATGAAAACAGAGATGGCAAAGCAACGGTTTGCCAGCTGTAATCCTGGGATTTGAGTGAAGATGTAAATAGCCCGGCATGACTTAGGAACCTCTGGGTACCTTACTCTGTTACAACACATCCCCGGAACGGGAATCCATAGCAGTGACCCTGTGCCAGCAGAGGTGAAATTATGTCTGGAGCGATCTGTTGGAAAGACCGACTCGTACGATATATGTTACAAATAGTTTTTAACACTGTGAATACAATTATTATCATTGTGCTTCGAGCAAACCTGAATTTTCTTGAAAATTTACTTAGGTGAAATGGTTTACTCTTGAATAAGGCCAGATATTGAGACAGGGCCACAGCATGAGGATATCATATGCCATGTTATGGAGGTTGTGTTATCCTGTTATCAACGAGGAGTTGTTAAAGAATTCTAAGCCAGGGAATGAGATGATCGGATCTGTATTTTCGGGAAATGTCTGTGGATTAGTGCCCACATGGATGAAGTTAGGTGAGGCCTGTCGCTGTGGAAGCCAATTAGGAGGCTTTTGAAATATCCTAGGAGAGAGGATTAGCATTTGAGCCAGGGGAGTGGAGTGAGAATGTAGAGAAAGATGAAGATCTATTTGGGTGCCATTAGGCTGATTAGATGTGGAAATAATGGAAGTCTGATTCAGATGATCTTGAGCAAATGGGATGGTGGTGACACGTCAGATAAGGATGAGGAAGGGAGATGGCGGTACTGACTTTGAGGTGCTTACTCTACGTAGGGAGTAGGTTTGGAGGTGACGGTGCATGGCTGACTATGATTTCATGGATGTGGATGAGGAGCTTAAAGGGCCAGCGGGTAAAACAAGGCAGGGAAGGAGAGCTGATAGAGAACAGCCTCACAAGGAAAGTGGGCACTTTTGTGCGAGGCCTGAAAAAGTATTTACCAACTCCATCATCAGATCAGAAACAAAATTCCCTGTAGACCCAAGGTACGTGAAACAATGACTTCTCTTTCCACGTTACTGATTATCTTCCTTTTTATGATTGTTAATTATCTTACTTATGTTTTTGGGTTTTTAAAATTTTTATTTTGCAGAGAGAGAGAGAGAGAGAAATCTTTAAAAAAAATTTTTTTTAATGTTTTATTTATTTCCAGGAGAGAGAGACAGCGTGAGCAGGGGAGGGTCAGAGAGAGAGAGAGTCACAGACTGAAACAGGCTCCAGGCTCTGAGCTGGCAGTCAGCACAGAGCCCGATGCGGGGCTCGAACCCACGAAAGCGAAAGTCAGACGCTTAACCGACTAAGCCACCCAGGCGCCCCGAGAGCGAGAGAAATCTTAAGTAGGCTCCACATTGTGGAGCCTGACCTGGGTCCCAATCCCACAACCCTGGGATTTTGACCTGAACTGAAATCAAGAATCGGATGCTCAATCGACTGGGCCACCCAGGCGCCACCATACCTATGCTTTTTAATGTTTTAAATTACACCGAAGCTTTTTGCAAACAGGTGAGATATAAATTATAAGTAAAGATGTTAGTTTCTTGATTTTGGTGGTTTTTAGGCCTTCATTCCTAAATATGGAGGTGCTTATGAGGACTTCTGGTTATATTGCTTTTTCACCTGTAATAGCTTAAATTCCCCTCCACTTAGCTCATGCCTTACAGGTTATCAGACAAACATGATTTCTTAAAAAGCAAATGCAAAAATAAAATTAAATGAAATTAAAACAAGTTCAAGCAAAATACCTTTGTTTTCCAGCTCTTCTCATATTTCCATTCTGGAGCTTTTCAGTTCTAACAAAATTCAGTAAAACTTCTCTATATGTATTTTTCTTCCCAGTGTGTTTACCATGTTCATAATGTCTGGCCAATAAAAAGACTTGGATTTTCTCACTTTTCTTTATATATATATATATTTAGATATGCTGATATTTAGAATGTTTAGATATTCTACTGATCGAAAGTCTCATCATTGTATGCAACTGTAACAATACTATTTCTTCTGGGGAAGAATTCAGCACTCTAAGTCCACAATGGAATAGATCTTGATAATTACTTACTGAGTTAAAATATCAAAGAACTCAACACAGCTACGTGTTTCAGTATGATCTGATACATGTCTGGGCCATGGTTCCCAGATATATGGTCAGATTTTATCCTGGATGTTTCTGAGGGTGTTTTTGGATTTAAATTTAAATTTAAATTTAAATTGGTGGGTTTTGGGTTCTGGTTCAAGATGACCACATAGGAAGATCCTGAATTCATCTCTCACAGACACACTTAATCTACAACTACATATGGAACAATTTATCCTGAATAAAACCTAAAAACTGGTGGAGTGACTCTTATGCGTCGGGCAAATGAGAAAAAAACCACATTGAAGCAGGTAGGAGAGTCTGAGACAAAAATCTTACTATACTCCCCACCCCTGGTGCTGTGACCCACAGTTAGGAGGGAATTCAAAACCCAGAGCTTCTCCCTGAGGAGTGAAGCATTTGTAACTGACATCAGGCACTCAACTTTTTTTTTAGTTTATTTATTTATTTTGAGAGAGAGAGCATGAGTGGGAGAGGGGGAGAGAGAGAGGGATAGAGAGAATCTCAAACAGGAACCACACTATCAGTGCAGAGCCCGACGTGGGGCTCAATTGAGACCATGACTTGAGCTGAAATCAAGAGTTGGATGCTTAACCGACTGAGCCACCCAGGTGACCCAGGCATGCCAATTTTTAAGGCCTGCACCTGAAAGATGAACCCCTCAAAACATCTAGATTTAAAAGCCAAGGGGGCTGATGTCCATTGGACCCACAAAGCTATAATGATCTGGGAATCAGGTCTTAAAGGGCTTACCTGCTCAGATTCACTCACCCTAAGTCCCAGCTCAGAAGCAGCCAATTACACTGACTTTCTGTGAGAGGAGTTCATTTGCTAACTTTAAAGCAATAGCCTGAAGGGCAGGCATTTAAGGTAACACAATTTTGTGGCTGCTGCCAGTGGAAATCCCTGTATCATCTGACTCTCCTGTAACCACACTGAGAGTTCTTAATAGCTACCACCCCAGGCCACAGAAAGAAGCAACGGAGCCCGGAGCTTGGTTTTTCTATAAAAGAGGCCTGTTAGCTTATCATCACTGCTGCAGCCCGAGGGGCTTGCTTCTAACTAAACACCCCGAAGGGCTGTAACCCTCTCCAGAGACCCGGGGAGGTGAGCGCTATCACTGTGCTCGCCCCGCCGTGCTCCAGAGCCACCAAATCCCCGAGGGGAGTGATTACGTGCATCTGCTGCCCCGGTTTCTGCGGTTGCCACGCAGGGAACAAGCCTGGATTGCCGGGCTCTGGGGACCAGGTGGACTGTGTCGTGAGTCACACAGGACTGCAACGATCGAGACGGTTCCTGGCAGCCTGGGCAAGGGCACTGCACAGAGAGTGGACTGAAAGGCACCCAGACTTCGTGTGGAAGAAACCTGTTCGCTTGTCCTGAGCTTCTGGTTCAACACACATCTGAAAGCGTACAGGGGAGACCTCAAAGGACACGGGCCAGGGGACACTATCTTTGTGCTCCCCCTCTGCCTCATCACAGTGTCTCCCAGGAAGGAGCTTATACATTTCCGGAACCCCAGTTTCTGTGGCCGGAGGGCATACCTCCAGATCACCTGGCTCTGGGAGTCAGCAGGACTTACACTTGGGGTCCCACAGACTCTATATACTTTCATGCTTCAGACGCCGCTGCCTGAGGGTCTGGCTTCCAGTCAGCTTGAATCTAGGTGCTGACTGAGCTCTTCCCCTTTGGGACACCAACAGGTCTTGGCACCCCTCCAACTTCTGGGAGCCATTAAAAATTAAATAGGCTGCTTGATCAACCACAAAGATTTGAGAGGCAGCTAGGGCAGGGTTGAACAATAAAGTTCATCTCCTATATTCCTTGTAGGGGTCTCACTCGAGACTGAGGGAGGTGGTTATTTCATCTACTGTTTAGAAAACAACACAGCGAGTCAAGCAAAATTTAAAGACAGAGGAATTTGTTCCAAATAAAAGAATCAGATAAAATCTTAGAAACAAACCTTAATGAAACGAGATAGTAATTTTCCTGATAAAATATGCTCAGTGAATTGGGGACAATGGATAAACACAGTGATAACTTCAAACGAAGATAGAAAACAGGGCAGTGGAACCTACACAATCAACAGCAAAATGAGAAAATAAATTTTAAAAAGTGACTAAAACTTAAGGGACTTATGGGACTTAGTGGACTTACATTCACATTATAGTGGTCCCTAAAGGAAAAGAGAAAGAGAAACAGGCAGAAAAACTTATTTGAAGAAAATTGCTGAAAAGTTCCATAACCTGGAAAAGAAACAGACATTCAGCTCCAGGAAGCTCAGAGAGTTCCAAGTAAGGGAAATTCAGAGAGACCCACACTAAGACACATTGTAATTAAAATGTCAAAATCTAGGGCAGCTGGGTGGTTCAGTTGGTTGGGTGTCTGACTTTGGCTCAGGTCATGATCCTGTGGCTCGTGGGTTCAGGTCCCATGCTGAGCTCTGTGCTGACAGCTCGGAGCCTGGAGTTTGCTTTGGATTCTGTGTCTCCCTCTCTCTCTGCCCCTCCCTTGCTTGCACTTTGTCTCTCAAGAATAAATAAAAAATGTTAAAAATGTAAATAAAATGGAAACCAATCTGACAATAAACTCTTTGTAAAAAAAAAAATTAAATAAAATGTCAAAAGGTAAAGACAAGTAGAGAATCTTAAAAGCAGCAAAAGACAAATTAACTTCTTACGTATAAGGAGGGTTCTCAGCAGATTTTTCAGCAGAAATTTTGCAGGCCAGAAGGAAATAGTATGAGAAATAGCACTATGAGTGCTAAGAGAAAACAAACTTCCAATCATATTCTACCCAGCAGTTTTCACTCAGAATTGAAGGAGGCACAAAAAATTTTCCAGACAAGCAGAAGCCAAAGGAGCTGATCACCACTAACCTGGCTCTACAAGAATGTTAAAAGAACTTCTTTAAGTTGAAAAGAAAGGTCACTAATAACAAACAAGAAAACATCTATAAAAGTATAAATCTCGGGGCACTTGAGTGGCTCAGTCAGTTAAATGTCCAACCCTTGATTTTGTCTCAAGTCACGATCTCATGGTTCATGAGATTGAGTCCCACATCAGGTTCTGTGCTGACAGAAAGGAGCCTACTTGGGATTCTCTCTCTTTCCTCTCTTTCTGCCTCTCCCCTCGTTTGCACCCTCTCTCTCTCAAAATAAGTAAATAAACAATTTTTACAAAAAATATAAATCTCACTAGTAAAGGTAAATATAGAGTAAATATATTGTATTAGCTACATTAAAGTTAGTATCATGATTGAAATACAAAAGTAGCAAAAATAACTATAACTATAATAATTGGTTAAGGGATACACAAGACAAAAAGATATAAAATGTAAAATAAAAAATATAAAACATGGGAGATGGGAGATAAAAAAGGAAGAGATTTGGAATGCATTGAAACTTACTTAGTAACTTAAAATAGGCTATATATACATATATATATACATGCCTCATAGTAACAACAAACAAAAACATCTAGTGGATACTAAAGATAGGAATCTAAGGAAAGAAATCTAAACATACCACTAAAAAATCATCAAACCACAAAGAAAGAGAGCAAGAGAAGAAAGGGACAGAGAGGAACTACAGAACAGCAAGAAATGGATTAACAAAATGGCAGTAGGAACACATCTTTCAATAATTACTTTCAATGTAAATGGACTAAACTCTTTAATCAAAAGACATAAAGTGGCTAAATGGATTAAAAAAGAAAAAGAAGGACACACACAGATTGAAAGTGAAAAATGGAAAAAGATATTCCATGAAAGTGTAAACAAAAAGGAAACTGGGGCAGCTATACTTATATCAGACAAAATAAACTTTAAAACAAAGACTATAATAAGAGACCAAAAAAAGCACTACATAATGATTAAGCGATCAGTCAAACAAGGGGATATAACATTTATAAATATTAAAGCACCCAGCATAAAGCATCTAAATATATAAAGCAAATATTAATATAAAAGAGAAAAATAGGCACTGGCATATTAATATCAGGGGATTTTAATACCCCACTTTCATCAATAGATGGATCATCCAGACAGAAAATCAATAAAGATACATTGGTCCTAAACAACACTTAGACCAGATGGATTTAACAGATATATACAGAATATTCCATCCCAAAACAACAGAAAACACATTCATCTCAATCTTAATATTGAGAATTAAAACACATTCTTAACAGTCTTAATAAATTTAAGAAGACTGAAATTATTTTAAGCATCTTTTCTGACCACAATAGTATGGAACTACAAATATATTACAAGAAGAAAAGCAGGAAAATTAACAAATATGTGGAGATTTAAGAACATGCTACCAAACAACCAATAGGTCAGCAAATAAATCAAAAGAGAAAACAAAAATACCTTGAGACAAATGAAAATGGAAATACAATGGATTAAGGACCTAAATGTGAGGACTAAGACCAGAAACCTCCTAGAAGGGAGCATAGGCAGTAATTTCAAGCAGTAATTTCTCTGACATCGACTGTAGCAACATTTTTCTAGTTATATCTCTTGAGGCAAGGGAAACAAAAACAAAAACAAACCATTGGGATTACATCAAAAGAAAAAGCTTCTACATAGCAAAGGAAACAGCCAACAAAACTAAAAGACAACCTACCAGATGGGAGATGTTTGCAAATGACATATTGATAAAAGGTTAGTATCCAAAATATACAAAGAACTTATAAAACTCAACACCAAAAAAAAAAAACAAAAACAAAAACAAATAATCCAATTCAAAATAGGAAGAAGACATGAACAGATGTTTCCCCAAAGAAGACATACAAATGGCCAGCAGAAATATGCAAAGATGCTCAACAGCACTCATCATCAGGGAAATGCAAATCAAAACCACAATAAGATATCACCTTATACCTGTCAGAATGGCTAAAATCGAAATCACAAGAAACAACAAGTGTTGGTGAGAACGTGGAGAAAAAGAAACCTTGTACACTATTGGTGGGAATGTAAACTGGTGCAGCTACTGTGGAAGACAATATGGAGATTTCTCAAAGAATTAAAAACTACCCACCAGTAATTTCACTATAGGGTATTTACCAAAAGAATACAAAAACACTAATTTGAAGGATATATGCACCCCTATATTTATAGCAGCGTTATTTACAGTAAATTATGTAAGCAGCCCACGTCCATCGATAGACGAATGGATAAAGAGGAGGTGATATATATATATACAATGGGAAATTATTCAGCCATAAAAAAGAATGGAATCTTGCCAGTTGCAACAACACGGATGGAGCTCAAGAGTATAATGCTAAGTGAAATAAGCCAATCAGAGAAAAGATGAATACCATATGATTTCACTCTTATGTGCAATTTAAGAAACAAAACAAATGAACAAAGGGAGAAAAAGAGACAAACCAAGAAAGAGACTCTTAACAAAATAGAGAACAAACTGAAGTATACCAGAGGAGAGCTGGATGGGAGGAATGTGTGAAATAGGTGAAGGAGATTAAGAGGACACATATCTTGATGAGTACTGAGTAATAAATGGAATTGTTGAATCACTGTATTGTTACACCTGAAACTAAAATAACACTGTATGATAACTATCATGAAATTTTTAAAAAAGAAATAAAAGAAAGTAGAAATACAGCATACCATAACTTATGACATTGCAGTAAAGCAGTTAAAAGAGGAAAGTCCCTAGAACAAATGCCCACATCAAGAAAGACAAAAAATCTCAAATAAGCAAACTTTATACCTCAAGGAACTAGAAAAGAAAAACAAATGAAGCTCCAAATTTGTAGAAGGAAGGAAATAACAAAGAGCAGAGCAGAAATAAATGAAAGAGACTTAAAAAACAACAGAAAAGCTCAATCAAACTAAGAGTCAGTTCTTTGAAAAGATAAACAAAATCGACCAATCTTTAGCTAGACTCACCAGAAAAAAAGAAAAAAAAAGTGAAATAAAATCAAAAATAAAAAAGTCAGTGTTACAACTGATACAACAGAAATACAAGGGATCATAAGAGAGTACTAGGAATATTTATGCACCAACAAATTCAACAATCTAGAAGAAATTGATAAATCCCTAGAAACATACAACTTACCAAAACTGAATGATATAGAAATAGAAAACCCAACAGACTGATTATTAGAAAGGAGATTGAGTCCGTAATCAAAAACCTCCCTACAAACAAAAGTCCAAACATTCAAAGAAAAATTAATACCAATATTTCTCAAGCTCTTAAAAAAAAAAAATAGAAGAGGGAACTTACAAGGCCAACATTACCCTCATGCCAAAACCAGACAAGGATGCCACACAAATAGAAAATCCCAGGCCAGTATCCCTGAATTCAAAAATCCTTTACAAAATATTAGCAAATCAAATTCAACAGTACATTAAAAGAATCATACTTATTATCAAGTAGCATTTATTGCAGGGATGCAAGGATGGCTCAACATCCACAAATCAATCAATGTGATACAAGACGTTAACAAAATGAAGAATCAAAACTGTATAATCATCTCAATAGATGCAGGAAAAGCATGTGACAAAATTGCAATCCCTATCAAAATGCCAATAGCATTTTTCACATAATTAGAACAAATAATCATAAAATTTGTACAGATTTATAAATAATCTCAAATAGCTAAAACAATCAATCTTGAGAAAGAAGAACGAAGATAGAGGCATCACAATCTTAGATCTGAAGATCAAATATAAATTTGTAGTAATCAAAACAGTACGATGCTAGCACAAAAATAGACAAAAAGGTCAATGGAACAAAATACAGAGTGTGAAAACGAATCCATTATGTGGTTAATTAATCTATGACAAACCAGGCAAGAATATACAATGGGGAAAATACAGTCTCTTTAATAAGTGGTGCTTGCTACCTGGACAGCTACATGTAAAAGAATGAAACTGGACCACTTTCTAAAACCATACACAAAGACAAAATCAAAATGGATTATATACCTACATATGAGACCTAAAACCGTAAAAGTCCTAGAAAAGAACACAGGCAGTAATTTCTCTGCCATCAGCCATAGCAACATTTTTCTAGATATTTCTCCTAAGGCAAGGGAAATAAAAGCAAAAATTAACTATTGGGACAACATCAAAAATTTAATCACTATATTGTAAACCTGAAACTAATATAACACTCCATGTTAACTATACTGGAATTAAAATTTTAAAACTTAACAGAAAAAGCTACTTGCAAACTATGAAAAAAAATAATGAATAATAATAAAGCTCACAACTGACATCAGAATGGTAAAGGCTACAAGTTTTTCCTCTAAGATCAAGAATAAGACAAGGAAGTCCACTCTCTTATCTTATTAATATGTGGGGGGAAAACTCAGGGATATAGAGAACAGATTGGTGGTTACCAGAGGTGGGTGATGGGCTATAGGTGAAAAGGGTAAAGGGGTCGGGGCGCCTGGGTGGCTTAGTCGGTTAAGCGTCCGACTTTCGCTTAGGTCATGATCTCGCGGTTCGTGGGTTCGAGCCCCGCGTCGGGCTCTGTGCTGACTGCCAGCTCAGAGCCTGGAGCCTGTTTCAGTCTGTGACTCCCTCTCTCTCTGACCCTCCCCTGCTCACGCTGTCTCACTCTCTCCTAGAAATAAATAAAAACATTAAAAAAAAAAAAGGGTAAAGGGGCCAAAAGGTACAAACTTCCAGGGGCACCTGGGTGGCTCAGTCAGTTAAGCATTTGACTTCAGCTGAGGTCATGATCTCATGTTTTGTGAGTTCGAGCCCCACATCTGGCTCTGTGCTGATAGCTCAGAGCATGGAGCCTGTTTCAGATTCAGTCTCTCTTCTCTCTCTTTCTGTCTCTCTCCCCCTCCCCCACTCATGCTCTGTCTCTCTCTGTCTCTCAAAAAATGAATAACTGTTAAAAATATTTTTTAAGGTATAAACTTCCAGTTATAAAATAAATAAGTCCTGAGGATGTAATTAATGTACAGCATGGTGACTATAGTAAATAATACTGTCTTGCGTACTTGAAAGTTGCTAAGATAGTAGATCTTAAAAGTTCTCATCACAAGAAAAATATTTTGTGACTATGTTTTGTGATGGATATTAACTTGTGGTGATTGTTTTGCAATGTATACAAGTAAGGAATCATCATGTTGTGTATTTGACACTAATATGACGTTATATGTAAGTTATACCTCAGTTTAAAAAAATTGAAAATAGAAATAATAAAATGTATGCAAGCCCCAGCATGAAAGGGCATCGATAGCTCCAGCCACGCCTCCACGGTGCCACGGGCCACGAAGGCCAGACCTCCGGGTCACCCTTGTGCACCTGCTCCGGGAGAACTCTTGGTTTGCAAAATCTTCGTACACTGAGCTAGCAAGACTGGGGAGACTTCACAGAATGCACATGTGAGCGGACTCCACGTGTGGTCCATAACCCATCAGAAATGATGGAATCTAGGAAGTCAATTTTTTCCCCCAAAAGATAGCCCAAAATGGAAACTAAAGACTTAGGTAGGGAGAGAGGAGCACTTGCATTCACTGTCTTATGAGGGTAGCCTCCTTATTTCCAAACTACTGTAGCCCAGCAGTCGGCTTCGAAATCAGTCCTGTGGGTCACGGCCAGAATTTTCTAAGTCATCAGAATAAAGGAGAGTTAAAATATCAGAGCACGTGGCATGGTGCGATGCACTGCTTTGAATACTTTCTGTTTTAGATGTGTGTGTGTATGTGGGTGTGTGTGCGCGCACACTCACGTTTGGTGGATCACAATATAAAATATATATCTTACTATAGATCATAGTCCGAAAAGCTTGAAAAACAATGCAGAAGTGAACACTAACAGATGGTTTGAAGGGTGTCAGGCTCAGAATATCAGACTTTGCTTCTCTTCAGGATACCACTTTTATGATGCCACATATTTTTCCCTGTTCTGCTTTTATCTTTCACAATCCCTACTCAGATCTGCCTGAGAAGTCAGGAAGGAGTGGGCCAAGGTTTAAGCGGAGCTTCTGTGTCATGACACATATTAAATAAGAGGAATTAAGTGGGAGTGTTGAAAAGGTAGACGGCTCTAGTGCCTGTTGAAGAGCTCAAGGGGCTTAGAACATCTGATTTGTCAGAAAACAGTCTTGGTCGCTTCCACGAGAGATAGAAAGTCCTAAGACAGTCATTATAACCCAGCCATTAGCTCCCACCCACATTCCTCTGCCCCCACCCTGTCCCCTGGGTGCTGACTTCAGAATGAAGTCAATTTTGATGTTAGCCAAGATAGGAGGACTCTGTTCACATATGAGGCAGGTCTGCTTGTGCCCTAATTACCTTAATAAGTAGGGTTGGGGCATGATTACAAGACGAGGCATTATAAATCCCAAGTTTCTTGTTTACCGATGGGCCACTTGGCTCTATGACCCCTGCAGATTATTCATATTGATTTAGTTTCTGCAGTTACAACATGTGGACGCTAGCCTCTTGTTTCCCACATGTTGTGAAAATACCTAAGACATATTTGAAGATGTAATACAGAAGTCATTCCCTAGAATAAATACACTGCATTATGACAGTATGCAGGAGGCTCACTGAAGTTTTTCCCAGTGTGAATTAAAACAATTAATGTGGTTTACAAACTTTCTTTGTTATCAAATGCCAGAAGTCACCAGGAAATGATTTCTCTTCAGAGTTCTCCAGCTGAGAATATATATTTTTAAGCAGTATCACTTTTACAAGCTTTAGCGAACACTCCAGTGGGGAAAAAAGAGAAAGAGGGAGAGAGAATTAGGGAAAAAAAATACTTGATTTAATATCAAGTGTTGAAAACAAAAGCTACCAGCAAAGTGGGAAGGAGAGTCTAAGTGCAAAAAGCAAGAGAAAACAATACAAAGATTAAAGACACTTTTTGTTCCTTTTCAATATCATTTTAAAACAAACAAACAAAAAAAGCTGTCTTCTTTTATCATGGAGCGCCCAGTAGGCTAGTTTGGGAACCGCCTAAAGTGAAGGTTGAGAAACAGATTTGGGAGGCGAGAGAAAAGCACTTTGTATTCTGATGTCGGAACAGAACGCTCTCATCAGAGTAGTAAGCTCGTAAGAAATGTAAACAGTTCTTTTTTTTTTCTTTCATAGTTTATTGTCAAGTTGGTTTCCATATAACACCCAGTGCTCATCCCAAGTGCCCTCCTCCATGCCCATCACCCCCCTTTCCCCTCTACCCCACCCCCATCAGTCCTCAGTTTGTTCTCAGCATTCAAGAGTCTCTCATGGTTTGCCTCCCTCCCTCTACCCAACTGTTTTTCCCCTTCTCCTCCCCCATGGTCCTCTGTTAAGTTTCTCCTATTCCACTTATAAGTGAAAACATATGGTATCTGTCTTGCTCTGCCTGACCTATTTCACTCAGCATAACACCCTCGAGTTCCATCCACGTTGCTACACATGGCCAGATTTCATTCTTTCTCATTGCCATGTAGCATTCCATGGTATAGATAAACCACATCTTCTCGATCCATTCGTCTGTTGATGGACACTTAGGCTCTTTCCATGATTTGGCTATTGTTGAAAGTGCTGCTATGAACGTTCGGGTACATGTGACCCTATGCATCAGCACTCCTGTATCCCTTTGTGTAAACAGTTCTTCTAAGACTTCTTGTTCATCGAAGAGTCTGTGAAATTCATCAGGAATTTCTGAAACAGCCAAATCTCAAGGATCCTCATTTCCTTTTGTAGTTACTCTGTGATGGCTCTTACTGGTAAAAAAATCTACTGAGTTCCTGACTGACATGTAAAGATTTTAAATGCATCAACGGACATTATCAAGACAATGAAAAGGCAATATACTAAATGGGAGAAAATATTTGGAAATCATATAATCTAATAAGGGCTTACATATATAGAATATCCAAGGAAACTCTATGACTCAACAACAAAAGACAAACAAAGCAAATCAAAAATAAGCAAAAGACTTGACTAGATATTTCTCCAAAGATGATATAGAAGTGTTCAGTAAGTAGTTGAGTAGATGTTCAATATCACCAGTCATGAGGGAAATGAAAATCAAAACCACAAAGAGATTCATTCACGTTAGAATGGTCATACATTTTTTTTTGAGGATGTGGAATATTGGAATGCTTCTACGTTGCTCGTGTGAATGTAAAATGGTGCAGCCACGGTGGAAAACAGTTTGATGGTTCCTCAAAATGTTACACATAGACCTACCACATCATCCAGCAATTCCACTCCTGGGGACATACCTAAGAGAACTGAAACTAGAAACTTAAACAGATGCTTGTACATGAATGTTCATAGCAGCCTTATCACTATAACCAGAAGGTGGAAACAACCCAAGTGCCCATGAATGGATAAACAGTGGTATAAACACTAATGTATATTTTTCATCCATAATAAGGAATGAATTTCAGATGTATGCATGCTAAACTGGAAGTAACCCTTGAAAATATGCCAAGTGAAATAATCCAAACACAAAAAGACAAATACTGCACGATTCACTTTGTATGAGGTACTTAGGATCTACAAATTCATAGAAATAGAAAGTAGACTGGGGATTGCCAGGGGCTGTGGGGAGAGGAGGAAGGCGAGTTAATGCTTAATGGCCGCTGGGTTACTGTTTTGGGTGATGAAATGTTTTGGAAATAGACGGTGGTAAGGGTTGTACAACACTGTGAATGGCACGTGATGTTACTCCCTGAATCATATACTTAAAAATAGTTAAAACAGTAATGTTGATGTTATATACATATTTACTACATTTGTAAAAGTTCCTAACATAATATTCCAAAGGCCACTGAACAGGTGAATTGTTTGGTATGTAAATTATACCTCAATAAAGCTGTTTAAAATGAAGGGAAAAAAAGATGTGAAAGAAGAGATTGGGTAAGAGAAAAGCTTGCTCTCACTGAGCTTTGTAATGTATGACCTGTGTTACCTGGGTGCGTGTTGTGGGGGTGAGGCTGGGTGGTGGCTGCAAGTTGGCCCCACTGTGCAAAGCAGGCATGGTGTGTCTCCTTGGGGATTTTTCTGTTTCTAGAGCTGTGTTTACTTTTGAAGATACTGCTGAGTTAGGCAGAATTTTCTACATCCATTTGTATTTTGCTTGGTATTCACTTTCTTACAAAAATGAACAATCAAGACAAAGAAAACAAAAGGTCCAATTACTATTCTTCATTTCACCCCGAAGCAAAACAAGATTCATATCCAACTTCTTTTAATAGAAAGCAATGAGGGTCCCTTATTACCTCCTCTTTCATAAAAGAAGTGTTTAAGGTGCCCCAAAGAAAAACAGTTTTTTCCAAGGGCAAGAGACTAGCTGTGAGGAGTTGGTGTTAGAGTCAAAGGCACCCCCCGTGGGCCCAGGGACGTGTCCATGCCCTCACCCCGAAACACGCCCCTTGTCAGAACGTGGTTTGCATACCACCTGCGGCAGAATTTCTTAGGGTGTTTGTAATTCTGAGGGTGACATCAGGAGTCTGCATATTTAGCCAGCACCCCCAGTGATTCTTCCGTACAGCTGAGAGCCTCTGGTAGGAATTCTTTTGCCTTCCGTTTATAGTAAGAGGTTGCACGCTTGGCTCTAAAAAAGTGACTTGATGGCATGACGTCGCGAGTCTCCAGCAGAAGGAAAGACGTGGCACGATGGGCCCTCCCTTCACCCGTCTGCCTGGTGCGTGCGCGGTGACTCCTTGTTCCTGATTTGATCTAACTGAACGATTTGAGGGGGCTGAAGCCCTGCTGCGCCCGGGTTTTCCTGGGCTGGGGCCAGGCTGTGTTCTTGACCTGACCTTGGGCCCCAAACATCTCCAGCCTCAGCTCAGACCATCTCTTGCTTCCTGCCAGGCCTTGCCTATTCCGAGGACGGCTGTCTGCCTTGACAAAGTCATTTCCAAACTCGGACCTGAGGTTTACTAGGATTTTAAACAAAAAAACCTTTACTCTTCCTTAATATCCCGCCCTGGCGTGTGGGTGCATTGTTTCAGCAGTGTGACTAAGGACCGGTCCCCTACTCTTGGAACGGACCCTCCAGGCATCAGACCAAGGCCGGACGCGACGCGACGCGACGCGGCCCAGCTGAATGTGTGCTCCACAAAACGCTCCCCTCTGGGCCTTTCTTCCCGTTGGCAATTGCATTTGTACCACAGACAAGAGCTGAGAGAGCGCCTTACTCCATCCTTGTACCTGAGCTTCCTTTTTAGAAGACAATATCCCTCTTCCAAACTGCATTGTACAGTTTTCAACAACTGTATCAGTGCCTGGTATGTACCAGATACTTAGCTAAGTACTCCGTGTTCTGAAACAGACAGACCTGGGCCAGTGTGTACAGATAAGGAAACCAAATCTCTGACATACAATGGGTACTATGTGCGAGGGGCGGCGGGGGGACAGAGTACTATCAGAATCTTTGGGGCGGGGGCGGGGGGATGTTTAACACCGTCTTGGGGAATTGAAAAAGAACAGCTAGACAAAGGGATATCTGATGATTTAATGAAAAGGAACTAGACTGAAACCATTCCCCAAATAGGAGTTAACTAAACTCAGATTTCTTCATACCTTTATTTTTCCTTTTGAGATACAAAGCTTTTCTTTTTTTTTATTTTTTATTTTTTAAATTTATTTCTAGGAGAGAGGGAGACAGCGTGAACAGGGGAGGGTCAGAGAGAGAGGGAATCACAGACTGAAACAGGCTCCAGGCTCTGAGCTGGCAGTCAGCACAGAGCCCGACGCGGGGCTCGAACCCACGAACCGCGAGGTCATGACCTAAGAGAAAGTCGGACGCTTAACCGACTAAGCCACCCAGGCGCCCCGATACAAAGCTTTTCTAAATAAGTAATTAACTAAGGAGGAAAGCCATTCAGAGGAACCTTGTATATCCAAATCACTTGGATTAATGAAAAATATGTTAACAGTCAAAATATTTTGGCTCCTGGGATGCCATTTGTTTCCCAAAAATGGGACTGTTTCCCTTCCTGGTGCTGACATTTCAGTCATCTTTACAGGAGCTAATAATCATTGTCTTTAGAGTAATGAGTTTGCTGTAGTGTTTTGTTTTGCCTTTTTTTTTTTTTGAAAAGAATTAGCTCACTTAGGACATTAGATTATTTCCTCTTGGTGAGAGTCTAGCTCTGGGGAATGTTTCATGCCCTCAAGAGAAGGAATTCTACTGACTAAAGTGTGTTAAAATCACATACAAGGTTGCTTTTCCAACTGCTAATTATTTGTGAAATATAAGCAGCACTTTCAGAGTTGAGGCTGTGATTGTTAAAAAACCACAAAAATAAAAAGCCAAATATTCCCAATCCCTCTGAAACAGATAATTGAAGATTCATAATTTGACTCCTGGTGCTAAACAAAAATACTAAAAAAAAAAAAAAAAAAAAAAAGAAACAAAAGAAAAACCACCAGCACCCCAGAGTGTAACCTAACAGTATTCTATTAAACAAATAACTCATTATTTCTCTTACCTCTCCATACTTTGGAAAATAAATTAATGCTTGTTTATTGGTATAGATGAGTGTTGTCACAATTTTTCCTGTTTTAGCATTGTTCTAAGAATAAGTAAATGGAATAGTGACCACAGTCAGATGATGAGCTTTTCAAGCTGAAAAACTCTTGGGCCCCGTTTTACACGTCTGACCACAAAATACTAGAAATTGTGGAAATGTTAAAGCAACATTCATAATACACTGGGAGCTCAGTAGTGTGCATTGATGCAGGTTCAGATTCATCCAGGGTCATAGCAAGCCCCAAAATATAGGAAAGTATAAATGGTTGTCTTCTCACCTAATCAGTACTGCAGTAATAACTGAATCAAAGTATTTATGAGGCAAAAATCCATTTGTCAATCAAGAACCTCAATCAACGTATTCTTGTTAATAAGACTATTGCTTTGGTATGACTAGGCGGCTCAGTAGGTAAACACCTGACTCTTGATTTCTGCTCAGGCCATGATCTCATGATCATGAGTTTGAGCCTGTGTCTGGCTCTATTCTGGGAGTGGAGCCCGCTTAAGATTCTCTCCCTCCCTCCCTCCCTCTCTCTCTCTCTCTCTCTCTCTCTCTCTGCCCCCCGGCCCCCAGAGTGTGCACTCTTTCTCTCTCAAAAAACAAAACTATTGTTTTATGCTGTGTTTTCAGTTGTGTAAATCTTCCTAATTTAACTTTTTTTTTTTAAATATTTTTATTTATTTCTAGGAGAGACAGCGTGAGCAGGGGAGGGTCAGAGAGAGAGGGAGACACAGACTCTGAAACAGGCTCCAGGCTCCAAGCTGGCAGTCAGCACAGAGCCCGACGCGGGGCTCGAACCCACAAACCGCGAGATCATGACCTAAGCGAAAGTCGGACGCTTAACCGACTAAGCCACCCAGGCGCCCCCCTAATTTAACTCTTGAATAGAAATGAGGGCCTCAGCCTTGGAAAAGTCCTTTGAAAAGTAGCCATGAATCCCTCCATTGCTTCCTTGGGCAGCTCTGAAGATGAGAAATAATAACATAACTGTAGCCAACACTGAGAAACTGAACTCTTTGGCATTGTGCCAAGCATCTAAGCCCTACTTCATTTAATCCTCAGCAATCCTCCAGGAGATGTCGTTAGCCTCACCCTTCACAGGTGAAGAGGTGATGCAGTGCTCAGGATCTGGAGGTGAAGCTGAGATTCAAAGCCAGGTCTGTCACTTTTTTTTTTTAATTTTTATAATTTATTTATTTTTGAAACAGAGAGAGAGACAGAGCATGAGGAGGGGAGGCGCAGAGAGAGGAAGGCACAGAATCTGAAATAGGCTCCAGGCTCTTAGCTGTCTGCACAGAACCTGATGCAGGGCTTGAACCCACAAACTGTGAGATCATGACCTGAGCTGAAGTCAGACACTCAACTGACTGAGCCACCCAGGTGCCCCCAGGTCTGTCACTTTTAACTACCCTCCTAAACTGCTGTTTCTCTAAGAAGTCAGCTGTTAGATTGAGCAGAACTGGGTCCCTCGATCCCTTCATTGGGTTCCTCTTGTTTCGTAGCTCTGCAGTATCATTTTCCTGTGAATTTTCTTCTTTTCCAGGCTAAATATCCCCAGGTCTTCCAAGATTCCTCAAACGCCAATCCCTCTGGGTGCCCAGAACCATGCCACCTGTATGCAGCTTGAAGCTTGGGTGCCTCTCACAAGGCTGCACCCCAGGGAGCTGGGATGTGGGGTCAGAGCGCCCTGGGAACCTAAACCCTAACTTTACTGTGATCCAACCTTACTGTTTGGGGGAGGGACAATGTGAAGTAAAGTCATGGGCATGACTCAGATGGAGTTAACTAAAAATAAAACAAAATTTTGTTTTTCTTGACATGCCCTGCTTTGTATTTGTGCAGCCTGTCTAATGAGCTAAGCACAGGGACTTTCACTTGTTCTTAATAAATTGTATCCTGATAGGTCAGCACAATGTTCTAATTTGTCTTAGTGTTTGGTATTTTAATCCAGGTCTGTTATTCAATGTATTCTTTTTGTTTCTAGCTTCTGGTGTGTGCAGTATTGCATAGTGGAAAGAACAGAGTTTAAGGTCATACTAACCTGGACTCTGCCAGGTCTGCCACTTCCTGGCTACGCAATCTTGGACAGCCAAGTACTTAATCCTGCAGAATCTTTCCGTGATATCTGTACCATTGATTAGACTTAATGCTGTTCTTTAGGAGCAAAATGAGTAAATCCACACCCTATGGGGTTGGCCCAGAGCCTTGGGGAAGCGGTACCCCCAGAGGGACTGTAATTTAGGAAGCAGAAGCCTAAGTAACTTGGGAGTTAAATGTTCAGAGAGCAAACGTGTGACCAGAGGGGATGGGTCGCAGAAGAGGGGAGCAAGAAGCTGCATTCTGGAGGAGAGAGACACTGAGCCCGACACACTGGAACTTTCTGGAAGAGGCCTCACCGTGGCCTGAGTGAAACAGCTCTCACCTCAGTATGGACAACTTCACTGATGCTTTCAGGACACCCACATCAAGCAACTGTCACCACACAGCAATAAGCCGGCCTCTCAAGACGGCAGATAGGGGTCAGGAGGATCCCGGTCACCTGAAAACATCCCCTGGTGAAGTGGTGTCTGGTGCGTACACTTCAGTCTCCTGTGAGCTCCTCCTGCGACCTGGAGCCGACCCACCCTGGGCCAGGCCGGGACCCTCCACACTCACCCCCTAGAGGGATGCCTCTTATAGGGACCACCTGCCGGGCCAACATCCTTCTTTCTCACATTGACTCCCTGCCCTCATCTTCGTCTCCTTTCTCTTAATTAGCTGTCCTTTCCTCATGTGTAATTATGAGAGACATCCTGAGATGTGGAACCCAGCTCCCTCTGTGTGGCTTTGCCACTAGGATAGACCAGGACAATGGGCATACGGCAACGATCGTGCAAGACTCCCAGACTCATCCTTACTGCCCCCCACTTCCTGTCTCCCGTCTCCACCACCACTGCAGCCGACTGGACCCCAGCGAGCCAAGCTCCTTCCCAACAGCACCACCTCTAACTAACCGCTGTCCTGTGAGTACAGCATTTATTTATTTATTTATTTATTTATTTATTTATTTATTTATTTGTGAGTGAGTGAGCATGGAGGAGGGGCAGAGAGAGAAGGAGGCACAGAATCTGAAGCAGCTCCAGGCTCTGAGCGAATGTTCAGCACAAGCCTGATGCGGGGCTCGAACTCACGAACCGTGAGATCATGACCCGAGCCAAAGCCGGACGCTTAACCAACTGAGCCACCCACACACCCTGAGTACAGCGTTTTAAAGCAATGATTAATCCACCCACCGGTTATTCCCTGGCCTGTATGGTTCTCAAGGGCATTATGCCAAAGTGCTGATATGGCATATTTACACATTTCTCTGATTTTCCTAGCAAGCTTATCAAAAAGCTGTTTTAGATTGACATGGATTTTTAAAAATTTTAACTGGACGCGTGGTGGCTACTTGTATTCATAAAGCACCTCATTAAAAATCCAGTCTAAAATCTTTCCAGGATAAATGTCAACACACAGAATGAGCCTGAAAGATCCATTTTCTCCCTCTTTTTGAAAATTTGATCAACATTTTCCAAAATCTGGCCCTTCCAGACCATCATTATTTTCTGCGCTTGTGTCTGAGTTATCTTGGCTCCTCAGGATGTAGTTTGTCCACATCAGGAGACTTTAACTGTTTTAAAGTGGCTTTGGACTCTATTAAAACCTCTTTAAAAATTCTTTTTAAAATGAAAATTTTAATAACCACTAATATTACATATTCCCATCAGATTTAGCCATTACTGGGGGTGCCTGGATGGCCCAGTTGGTTAAGTATCCAACTTTGGCCTAGGTCATGATCTCACCCTTCCTGAGTTTGGGCCCTGTGTCAGGCTCTGTGCTGACAGCTCAGAGCCTGGAACCTGTTTCAGATTCTGTCTCTGTCTCTGTCTCTCTCAAAAATAAATAAACATTAAAAACAATTTTTAAAAAGATTTAGCCACTATTAGCATTTTGGCATATTTTGCTTCTGGTTTTCTTATTGTCTCTTCAAACATTTTTTAAAAAATATTTATTTATTTGAGAGAGAGAAAGAGAGAAAGAGAGCGTGAGTCAGCATTGAGTGGGGGAGGGGCAGAGAGAGAGAATTCCAAGCAGGTTACGTGCTGTCAGCACAGAGCCCGACATGGGGCTCAATCTCACCCACTGTGAGATCATGACCTGAGCCGAAATCAGACCCTTAACCAACCGAGCCACCTAGGTGCCCCATATGTTTGTCTTTTAAAGAAAATTCACTCCGTTGTTTTTACAAGTGTGTCTTATAGAAAGAGGTTTATGATATAAAGTACAAAAGTGTCAGTGAAATAGAGATGTTTCTAACACTCCCACCCCCAGGTCCACACCTAGTGATGACTACTGTTAACACCAGGTGAGCATTACATGCGGCATCTCCCTCTGCATAAAGAGAGAGGGACAAAGGGAAGGAAATACATTTCCTCCCCCTCCCCGTCCGCACCTCCCTGTTTCTGCTCCTCACGTTCCTATTTCATTTCACGCATGTTGGTCACTTTGGCATTCTGTGGCAGCCACAAGTGTCCCGGGTCCGCTCCCCAAGCAGCCCTCTCGCGTAGCCTCCCTGCCCCGCGGCCCTTTCAGGTCTGAGGGCGGCCCCCTGCTACCTGTCCACTCCCGGGCCTCTGCGGGCCGAGCCCTGGGCTCAGGCTTTTCAGGAAGCGCAGGTGCTGTTCCAGCGTTTCCGGGGCGTCCCAGCGTTTCCGGGGCCGTCCCAGCGTTTCCGGGCCGTCCCAGCGTTTCCGGGCCGTCCCAGCGTTTCCGGGGCTCCCAGCGTTTCCGGGGCGTCCCAGCGTTTCCGGGCCGTCCCAGCGTTTCCGGGCCGTCCCAGCGTTTCCGGGGCTCTGTCTGCTGCGGGGAAGCTGGCGATCAGCCTGGGGCTGTTTGGTGGTGAGCGGCGGGTCCCAGTAGGTTATTGACTTTCCCGCCCGACGTCTTTCACGTTTGCTCTTCGCCTCAGAATTCGGTAGCCTGACTCCACTCGAGGTTCCCCAGCAACGTTTCCCGACACCCCGCGCGCCGCTCTCCGGAAACGGGCAAACGCTCTGTGCTCCGTGTGCGCATTACCCGCCGCTGCGTCGTGCGTCTCGGCCTCGCTCCGCGCGTCGTCTTTGTCGCTTCCTTCCCGCTTAATTGTCTTGTTGCCACCGGCTTTCTCCAGGATTAAACCAAACCTGCCCAACGTTGTGGGTAATTCAGTTTCCCTCAGTGGTTACTTCCGGTGAGGGAGCCCGGGGCGGGCTGAGCGCGAGCAAGGCCGCACACAGCTCCCCAGCGCCCACCCCCGGGGGCGTCGTGTGACAGACCTGACCCTCCGGCTGCTCGAGAGCAAAGGAAAGGGGTGTAAGTGCTGCCAGGCGAGGTGGGAAAAAAGAACAATTAAATCCCCTCGCCGCCTGCAGCCCAGTGACAAGTCCTTGAAACGGGCAGTGACCCCCCTCTAGAAGCTCAGCCGCCTCGAGGATGACACTTGCTGGGGGCAAACAGAACTTAGCTTAACATGGTCCCAGCCTCGGGGACCCTGTGAGTCTACTTCCTCGATCGCAGCTGCCCCAGGACACGCGCTGGCCATCGCCCTCCGGGCTTATGGCCCCGATACACATCTGAAAGGTCTCCTGACTGAGGCTTTATTAAATGGCAATAAATGGCGTTTCCCCGGCAGCAGCCAGCCCCTCAGGGTCCTGGAAACCTCACTGCCAAAATACCTTAGAGGCTTATCTATCCCTGACCCCCGCCCAACCTGAGGGGATATAATGAGTTACCTGTCACGAGCCCGTCAGCTCTTCTGCCCGAGGGTCCTGTCCCTGGGCTTTAATAAAATCACCTTTTTAAAATTTTTTTTTTTTCATTTTAATTTCTGAGAGAGAGAGAGAGCGTGAGCAGAGGAGGGTCAGAGAGGGAGGGAGACACAGACTCTGAAACAGACTCCAGGCTCTGAACTGTCAGCACAGAGCCTGACGTGGGGCTCGAACCCATGAACTGTGAGATCATGACCTGAGCCAAAGTCGGACGCTTAACCGACTGAGCCACCCAGGCGCCCCTAAAATCACCTTTTTGCACTAAAGACGTCTTCAAGAATTCTTTCTTGGCTGTCGGCTCCAGACCACCCCACGAACCTGCACCACCCCCAGAACTTCATTCCTTCTGTAATCCATTTGTTAATTAACAGTCAGAGTCTCATCCTCAGCGGGTTGTCTACGTCCTGCAACTTCCTTTCAGTCTCTCCCTGGAGTTGTTTTCCATTCTGACTGTTTTGTTGACTTCATATTCTTTTAAATGATTTTGTGGAAGTGAAACAATTGGAAGGAATTTGCTTCTGTTCTTTGAAGTTATGTTTTCTCCTAGGTTGGTCTCAGTCTCTTCTGCTTCTCTCTTCTCTGTCACCCTCCCCTCCCCCTTTCCTTCCTTTTTGTTGAAGCACTAGCTGCCCTGTCAGTCATCACTGTCTCACTGCACACCTGACAGAGTGGGAGCGACTTCTTCACTCCCCCAGGTGCTTTCCCTTCTCAACGAGAAGCCCGAGGTCTGGGTGTTCTGTGCTCCTTCCAGCTGAGGGACCAGCGAACACAGGCAGAGAGCTCAGCCGGTGGAGTGCAGAGCTTTGTGATAATCCTGCAGCTCTCGCTTCCCTCTTGAGATTTCATGAAATCTTATCTACTCTCTATTTTTAATCATTTTTTTAATGTCTGAGAGAGAGAAAGAGACAGCGTGGGCACGGGGGTGGGGGGGGTCAGAGAGAGAGGGAGACACAGAATCTGAAACAGGCTCCAGGCTCTGAGCTGTCAGCAGAGAGCCTGACGTGGGGCTCGAACCCATGAACTGTGAGATCATGACCTGAGCCGAAGTCAGATGCTCAACTGATTGGTCACCCAGGCGCCCCTTGTCTACTCTCTTTACTGACATTGGGTTTCAATTTTCCTTACTTAGTTCTTTCTACACTTTTAATCTAAAAATGGTTCTCCATAACATGGGAGACAGACTCAAGTTAGAAGATAATAGACTTCACTTCCTGTATGTTTTCTATCAATATCCTACTACCAGCCGCAAGCAACAATAACAATAAGCAAAAGACCTCTCTTCACTGTTCTCTGTATCCTAGTTTAGTTTGTTTGCAGCCATAATTTCAGATTCCATGTATTTGAAGCTATTCTTACTACTTCACATCATTCTCACTTGTGTAAGACACATTAAAATCTTACCTTATCACAGAGTATCGTGATAGTTGTGTTTATTTCTCTCCTTTTAATCCTCAATCATATAAATTACAATTACAGCAAGAACTAAGTGTTTTCGTATTTTTACACCATTTAGAAATATCTCATCTTTTAGAATCTCAGCTGAAATCAAATTAGTCTGCCTACCATCTAAGGCCAATGTCAAGCCACTTAGCCTTCTCTGCCTTGGATGGATAAAATGAACGATTGAAATTCTAAAGTTAGATGAAAACTTTCTCCAAGATTATTATTATTTCTTTAAGGAAAGCAGCTCTTATTCTACTACGGAATTCAAAGTCATCGTCTTGGTGATCGTCTTAAGATTAGATTTCTCAGTAGTATGCATTTGATGAGTACTTACTATGTGCCAGCCGATACGTGGGTGAAATATAAAAATGACCAAGATATGGTCCTTGATTTCCAGAATGTTGTATTCTAAACAACTGTACTGTAGTACTAATAAAAGCTAAAATATTATATGCCAAGTATTCTTTTAGGTACTTAATGTGTTCTAACTCATTTAAGTCTCAACAATGGTTTGAGGTAGGTATTGATATTGCTCCCATTTGAGAGTTGGGGAAATGGGCCCAGCAGTTACTTTACTTAACAAAGTTCATGCATCTGCACTAAGGAATCTAATTTAACCATCTCACTCAGGAGACTTGTTCTTTCTACTCCATCATACTGCCCATCTCCATACCTGCATTAAAATTTCAGGTGCGCTTTCTATTACCCTTGCTCTGTGTATTTATATGTATTTCCCTGGATCCTTGGGAAGGATCAGTTGTAATGATCCTATTTTTTTATTTGATTTATGTGACTTATGGGTACTCTGACTCTGGGTTGTTGTTTTTTGTTTTTTTTTTTCAGTATCATTGCTGATCTTTGATCTCTTTGTAGATTTATATTTCTGATTTATTTTTTTCTCTTCTGCAATTGATCTTCGCATCTTCTAGTACTTTATTAGTCGGATTTCTAATATTTTTTCTCTTCCTCATATTATTCTTGTTCTGTGTGTGTCTGTTTATGTGCTTCCGACATTCATATATTTTAAAGAATTTTTCTCTCAGGATCAAATATTTCAAAGAAGAGAAATGATTTGACACAGAGCTTAAATTGTCAAGGAAAAGCAGATAATTTAAAGAAAAGGAACTACAAACAGCTAATACAGAGTATAAAGTGACTGAAACTGTTTTGACATACCTTCAGACTCATTGGTTCTTTCTTCAGCCTTGTCTAGTCTACTGATAAGTCCATCAAAGGCATTTTTCATTTCTGTTGCAATAGTGTTTTTTTTTAATTTCTAGAATTTCCTTTTGATTCTTTCTCAGAGTTTCCAGCTCTCTATTTACATTATGCATCAGTTTTTGCATATTGTCCGCTTTCCCATTGGAGCTCATACCATATCAATCATAGTTCTTTTAAATTCGCAGTCTGATAATTCCAACATCTCTGCCATATTTGAGTCTGGTTCTGATACTTGTTCTGTCTCTTTAAACTACGTTTTTGGCATTGAGTAAACCTTGTAATTTTTTGTTGTGTTATACTCAGATTGCAGTATCCTCACCGACCAGGGAGACCGAGTCACGCATGCAAAGGCAAAGGGCTTTATTACGGGCTTAAGCTCGGGCTCACAGACTTCACCAGTGTATGGGTCCGTGCTGAGAGCCTCGAACAAGGGCAGAGTAGGGTTTTTATGGGGCTTGAGACGGGGGAGTTACAGAAGTTGTGACATGGGAACAGTGATCCAATCATAATTATACAACATCATTGACAGCGGGTTTGACCATACACATTGTCTAGAGTATTCGTTACTATTGGCGGGATCCAATTACAACGTTTAGAGTACCTTTAAATTCAACCAATCACAGAGCGAGCCTAGGGTCTTGCTCGGTGACTAACAGGTTAACTTTAACATTCGGTAACAGGGTCCTATCTATAGTGTCTATCTCCAGGCCTCTCCCTTAACAATGGGGAGGGTGGTCGCTGGCCTTTCTGGATTGGGTGTTGCAAGGGTGGTTTCTCCCGCCGTGGGCAACATGTAACTGCCTGGTAGTTTCGGGGAAGCTGAAACTCAGGCCTTCTAGTTCAGAGGGGAAACTTAGAGCCTGTCATGGAGTCAGTTTGGTTTGGACGTTTAGACTTGTGGCCTTACAGTTGAAGGTGGAAATTATGTCCCAGGTAATAGAATTGCGGCAAATTGATCTTTTGTGCGAGGTTTTATGGTTTTCTGGCTAGGAGTTAAGCTACGTTTACTATTTGCTGAAGCTGCAGGCATCAGAGGCTTACAGGTCTCACCTTCCCTATTGTCATTGGATTTCCATAGAGACTCTTAAATAGGGTCTGAACTTTGCTGTTTTTTAGCAGCAGTTTGGTTATACAGGTCTATGGGGGGGGGGGCGAGCTGTGGGGGAAGGACTTTCTGGACTTTTCCCCTCCTGCCCTCGGGGAGTCAGGAAGGCTGGTGGGGGCCGGGGCTGGAAACTTCCGTTTGCCCACAACGGCCGGGCTGTACCACAGCCCAAGCTGGTTAACCCCCGGGGGAAGTCTCCCTTGAAGGCGGACGCTTTTCAAAACGGTTACTTTTCTCCTCCCCTTGCTGGAAGTTTGAGGCGACTTTTCTTCAATCTCCATCCTGAGAACCCGGCAGGGCTCCTGGAGGTAAAACTCATGAAAGTGTGGAAGGTCCACTAAGACTGGACCCAGCGCTTTTAACTCTCAAGTGCGTCCACACTGAGCCTTCAGGATTCCTCGGTTTGGTTAAGTGTCCCTACCGGCTTCCGGCTCCAGGCCTGTGCTTCTGCGCCCGGTCAGCTGTGGCTCTCGTGTCTTTCTCGTGTTTTCTGATCAGTGGTTTCCCAGTGATCTCCGTTCTCTGATGGCTCTAGGAAGAGGTGTGATTTTCAGTTTGTTCAGCTCGTTTCCTATTGTGGCAAAATTGCATTTTCAAATAATTCCCGATGGGCACGGGGAGAAGTCTCCTGGCACGATTGTTCGGTAGGAAAACAAACAAACAAACAAACACAAGGCTGAATGTGACAGGACACTATCAGGAGGCTTTGAAACAAAATTTTTTCTCTTACGATTCTGTGCCCTTCTGGTTTCTACCCATTGGCTCAGTGGTAGTCAAGGATTGGAGGAAAGGAAGAGCATGTTCCTCCCCACCCCCACCCCACAAAATAAGGGCATTTCAATCACTGAATGGATTACACTGGGAATGGACACAACAATCTGAAATCAAAGAGCTTTTTATTTACAAGATTCAGGAGAGAACCGTGGAAAGAAAAAGGGAGAGGTTGTTAGTTTTGAATAAGCTTCGGGCCTGCTCCCAGTTGCCTCCTCTTTGGGGGAAAACAATGGGAGAAAAGGAATGTAAATACCCCAGGAACAGAGTAAGTATCCTTTGAACAATATTACTTCTCTGAAATGACGCCACCTCGCGAAGGCCTTTCACTCAACACGGGGTGGTCAGTAAGGTGTACATCTAGATGGAGGGGAGTCTGAGACAGAGCCCGCTGGGTCCTCACAGCCTGTGCTTAGTGGCAAAGGTGTCCTGGAGGTGTGAGAACTGAGCGCAGAGCAATGGCCGCAGACTGAGCCCATGCTGGGGCCGATCTGAGTGGCATGTGCCCAAAGGCCAGACCGGACCAGCCACATCAAAATGGCTGAAACAGGGACAGAGAGCAGCAGTGGGTGGAGACATCTCAGCAAGGCCAGAGACACCTGGGCTCAGCGCGTGATAAGACTCTGTGAGCGGTGAGGATGTGAGCTATTCAGCAAAAATCATTCGCTCTTCTTCCGGAGAAGACTAGGTTTCCCAGGCTTCCTTCAGTTGCATGGGGCCAGCAGGCGACTAGAATGTGAGCACCACCGGTGTCTGCATTCCCAGGTCAAGTCTTTTTAGAAGCAGCTGTGCCCTGCCGTACACATGTTCTACCCACACACAGTTGAATACAGATGATAACAAGGTCCTACGGAAAGGCAGAGCCGTCTTGCCTGAATTATCTTGCAGAAAATATCACCTGCCAATCAAAAACGCATGTAGAGGGCTTGACGTTAGCAAGAAATAAGCTTCAGTCACACATACAGAGTGAACTCATTACAGCTGCTTGCCTTAGCCTAGATCCCCACCTAGACATCACCCCAGGGAGAAGTAAAAGGGAAAGGCAAAATATTTGAGGAATGTGAACTTTTCTTTGAAGGATAATTTTTATTATTTTTATGTACAGAAAACGCGACAACGTGCATTTAACCCAGTTTGGTGGCAAGTTCTTTCGCCTTTGCCTTTTCCAGCTTGGTAACGGGAGCCATGGATTCCGGACCCATGGCGTTGCCTCCCAGTGATGGAGGATTTCGCCAAATCTGTCGTTGAACTGGTCTCCTGATAGCTTCCAGCAGCTTAGCCAGAACCTGTCTCTCCTCTAAATTAACCTTTGTGAGGGTGACCTGTGTGGTGCAACTCCTCTCTGGACCAGACACCCAGCCTGGCCTTCCCCTTGACGACGCAGTAGGGAATCTCCATCTTATGACACAGGGCAGGCAGGAAGGCAGTGGACTCTCCGTGAGGACATTCCCTTCACTGGGCAGTTTTCTTCTCAGCCCAGGCCAACAATCACTGCTTCTGCTTTGTCTCCGGTCTGTACTTTCAGGCCAGCTTAAGAAGCTGAGTAGCTCTTTGGTGGCCCCAGACACCCGGATGAACTAGTTAACCCCAGGAGACCCCTCCAGCCACTTACAAAGGATTGCCCTTTGCCACTGCCACTGAATTTAGTGAGGCCATGTAATGCAGGTGTGTGAGATCTCTTTTGGGCTGGATGTGCTGGCCAGTGCCAAAATTTGGGGACCTTTTCTCAAATAGCAGATTTATCACCCTCTTTTATTTTTGTTTTGTTTTTCTGAGGGAGAGAGACAGTGTGATCAGGGGAGTGTCAGAGAGAGAGGGAGACACAGAATCTGAAGACAGATTCCAGGCTCTGAGCTAGCTGTCAGCACAGAGCCCGACACGGGGCTCGAACCCACGAACCGTGAGATCATGACCTGAGCCGAAGTCAGACACTTAACCGACTGAGCCACCCAGGCGCCCCAGATTTATCACCTTCTTGACAGCAGGGACTAGGACCACAGAATTTGAACTTTTTAACGGAGAATAAATCCTGACTTTATTGAGTAAATTTCTGAGACAGCAACTCAGCAACAACAATAAAAAACAAAAGCCCAGTTAAAACATGTGCAAAGGACTTGAATAGACATTTCTCCTAAGAAGTTATACAAGTAACCAATAACCACACGAAAAGTTGCTCAACATCAATAATTATTAGGGAAACACAAACCAAAACCACACACAGTGAGATACCACCTCACACACATTAGAATGACTATTATAAAAAAAAAAATCAGAAAATAACAAGTGTTGAAGATATGGAAAAGTTGGAACCCTGTTTATTGTTGCTGGGAATATAAAATAAAACAGCCACTATGGAAAATGGTATGGTAATTTTAAAAATTAAGCATAAAATTACAGTATGGTTCAGTGGTTCCACTGTCACCAAAAGAGGTGAAAAGCAGGAGTAGATCAGAAATTTGTATACCCATGTGCACAGGAGCATTATTCACAATAGACAAAACATGCAAGCATGTAACAGTTGCTAGGTCCTAAATCTATAAAGAAGTTATCAAACTCAACACCCAAAAAACAAATAATCCAGTGAAGAATTGGGCGGAAGACATGAATAGACATTTTTCCAAAGAAGACAACCAGATGGCCAACAGACCCATGAAAGATACTCAACATCACTCATCATCAGGGAAATGCAAGTCAAACCATCAGGGAAATGCAAATGAGATACCACCTCACACCTGTCAGAATGGCTAAAATTAACAACAGGAAGCAGCAGATGTTGATGAGGATGTGGAGAGAAGGGAACTCTCTTACACTGTTGGTGGGAATACAAACTGGTACAGTTACTCTGGAAAACAGTATGGAGGTTCCTCAAAAAGTTAAAAATAGAACTACCCTATGACCCAGCAATCGCAGTACTAGGTATTACTCAAAGGATACAAAAATACAGATTTGAAGGGGGAACATGCACCCTGATGTTTATAGCAGCATTATCAACAGTAGCCAAATAATGGAAAGAGCCTCAACGTCCATTGACTGGTGACTGAAATGGTACACACAGACACACAAACACACAGACACACACTGAAATATTACTCAGCCATCAAAAAAGAATGAAATCTTGCCATTTGCAATGATGTGGATGGAGATAGAGTGTATTATGCTATAAGAAATAAGTCTGTCAGAGAAAGAAAAGTACCATAAGATTTCACTCATATGTGGCATTTAAGAAACAAAACAGATGAACATAAAGGAAAGGGAGGAAAGAGAGAGAGAGAAACAAACCAAAACACACCATAGGAGTCTCTTAACTATAGAAAACAAGCTGAGGGGTGATGGAGGGAGGAGGGCAGGTGATGGCTATTAAGGAGGACACTTAGGATGAGCACTGGATGCTATATGTAAGTGGTGAATCACTAAATTCTACTCCTGAAACCAGTATCACACTATACGCTAACTAAATAGAATTTAAATAAAAATTTGGAGAAAAAAAGTCCATCAACAGATGAGTGGATAAACAAAATGGGATACATACATAGGATGGAATAATTTTCAGTATTAAAGACAAAGGAGATTCTGTCATATGTACAACCTGGGTGAAACTTTAAGACATTGCAATGAATGGAGTAAGCCCATCATAAAAGGACAAATATTGTATGATTCCTCTTATATTATGTTCCTAGGGGTATCAGCTTATGCTGAGGCATAAGTAGAATGGTGGTTGAGAGGGGCTAGGGGAAGGAAAAAAATGAGAGTTAATGTTTAATGGGTATGGACTTTCTGTTGGGGAAGAAGAAAGCACCTGGAGATGGTTGGTGATGATAGTTGCACAATGATGTGAATGGACTTGATGCCACAGAACTGTACTTACTTACTAGGGACTGTGGAAACATCAAACTCACTGCCGTAAAGCCACTGTCACCAATGATAAATTAAACCTCTTACATGAATGTGATGTGAACTACTTAGAAGGAATAATAAACATCCAAAGAGATTAAAAAAGAAACAGAAACACTGTAAAATTGTAGGAGTGGTTGTCCCTGGACTGTGAGTGTATAGATGAATTTTTAAATCTTGTCTTTCTTTTCTTTTCTTTTTTTTTAAATGTTTTTAAATGTTTTATTTATTTCTAGGAGAGAGAGAGAGAGAGAGAGAGACAGCGTGAGCAGGGCAGGGTCAGAGAGAGAGGGAGTCACAGACTGAAACAGGCTCCAGGCTCCGAGCTGGCAAGTCAGCACAGAGCCCGACGCGGGGCTCGAACCCACGAACCGCGAGATCATGACCTAAGCGAAAGTCGGACGCTTAACTGACTAAGCCACCCAGGCGCCCCTTGTCTTTATTTTCTAAGACATCCATGATGATCATGTCTCAATTTCAGAACAACTTTAAGGAGCAGAAATTGAATTAAATTGACTGAGAGTGCGTCTTTCCATAGAAGTCCATTTGGAAGATCTGTGGGAAGTATTTCTGATCCACACCATGCAGAATGTTGACATGCCCACATGATATGATGGGGGCAGACTGGGTACTGGGACGCACAGACATACAAGATGCATTCCCTATTCTCACGTGGACAAACCTGTAGACAGAAAACGTCAGCACAGCCCAGGGAGCACTCAGGGTAGACAGCACATAGAAAGCCAGAACACCGGCTCTCTTCAGCTCAGGAAAGTGCCTTCAGACCAGTGCTTCTCCAATCTAGGCTAGGGCATCTGTAACAGATTGCTGGAAGTGCTGGTCCATGGACCACACTCTGAGTAGTTGGGTTGTGCACTGGACTGCACACCTTTATGCTCAGTCTTCTTTTTTTTTTTTTTTTTGAGAGAGAGAGTGAGCAGGGGAGGATCAGAGACAGAGGGAGACACAGAATCTGAAGCAGGCGCCAGGCTCTGAGCTGTCGGCACAGAGCCTGACATGGGGCTTGAACCCACAAACCGTGAGATCATGACCTGAGCCGAAGTTGGATGCTCAACCGACTGAGCCACCCAGGCGCCCCTTTTTTGGTCACCTGGGTTCCTTGGGGAATCATATGGCCACGTACCCGGACTCTTCTCAGTCAGCTCTATTTCATTGATGACTCAGTAGATCTGTCTTTCTGGCTTTGATTTAATTTTATCCCCCAACACGCTGCTTGTTAAGCCACTTCCCTCAGCTCCACACCACAGCACACGAGCAAGCAACAGCCTCTTTCATCCCTTGCCAGGGTCCCACCCCTCCTGCCACCTACACACTTGTTCAAGGGGAACAGTACCTGAGCAGGTGCTCAAAAAGGGTGTGTCCAGAGGACCATGGATCATGCAACGTAGGTGCCTGGGCAACCTGGAAGGGTCAGAGTCTACTTCCCGGAGAGGTGCGATTTTATCTACAGCAGGGCTGGGGGAGGAGGGGCGTGGAGACACAAAATGGCATGTGCTGGCAGCAGGTACAACAGCCAGGGCATGATGGGAATACAAATGGAGAGGGAGGGAGTGTAGGCGTTGAGACTGGGGAGGTAGGACTGGGGGTCACGGGGGGCTCATCAAGCAGCTGAGGACTTTAGAATTCCTCCTTTAGATGATGGGGCTGGGGGGGGGCATGTTTTCAGAAGGGTGTGAAAGGGGCAGATGTCTATTTCAGAAAATCATTCTGGCCGTGGCGGAGGATGGGATGGAGAGGAGCCCATCTGGAGGCAGGGAGTCTTGTTAGAAGGCTGGACTTGATGGAAGTACATGAATAGAAGAGTCTGGAAGAACACGGATGGTGAGCGTGGCCTTAGGACATAGTGTTTGGGCCAATCATTTCACTGCTCTGAGCGCGGCCTCACTCCTGTGCCACGGAGTTTGCTGTCTGCTATGCAGGAGGCTAGGAGGTCACCTCTGAAAGATGCTACTTCATGTAGCGGGTCCCAGCCTATCAGCAGATCCTAAAATCAACACGTTAGGTTGCAACCAGCATTTCATTTATAGAAACAGAATAATGCAGGAAATCTGAAAGTGGATGACATGTAGGGTATTGGTTTTTGTTGCACGCACACACGTGCACACACACACACACACATGCTGATATTTTTAAGGTTTGCAAGTGTCTGCTCTAGAGCTACTGACAAAAGTCGAGAGTGCAAAACGCCACCGTACGTTGGGTGTCTTGGCAGCCCCCCCTCCCATACGAGGTGGTGAGTGCTCCGTGCCGTGTAAGCACAGGGTGAGGGCGGCTGCGCTGGGGAAGGTACACTCGGGACAGAGACTCCTAAAGGGTCGAGGAGATGGCTGTGGCGGGTCACATGCAGCGTGCCTGCCAGCCGTAGAGACAGGCACAGAGGAGTGATAATCCGTGTGGTTTTCCTGGACACTATGCTGCAAGAATCCACTTTTAAGACTCATATTTAAGGCTGCTGTTTACAATGCTAAGGGTTTTGATACAGGGCTATTCCACTGGAATTTGTGTCTGTAATTAAGTGGTGCAAGTGTGTGTGTGTGTGTGTGTGTGTGTGTGTGTGTGTCTGTGTTGTGCCCTTCAGAGGAAGCAACTAAGAACACACATGGAGACAGCTACTTGTGTGGTAGAGACATGAGCAGACTGCTGCAAACAGATGAGTCCGTGAGCACAGCAGAGAAACCGCTCTGAAAACATCCTGTCCTAGTTTCCAGAAGTAGAACACCTGCCCAGAGCCGCTTAGGTATTTCCAAGCTCCCGAGAGAGCCGGCTCCCACCACGCACCCACAACACCACGGGGCAGGGAAGGGCTTCTAGGCACGCTGCGTCCCTTGGAGAGGCAGGGTGGAGGTGGTGGGGGAGATGGTCCACACAAGAAAGTGGAAAGCTCATTCCAGCCACCACCACTTTCTAGCTGGGTGACCCTGAGAAAGTTACTCCACCTCTCTGAGCCATGGGTTTCTCATCTTTAATTGTGGGTAATTATAACTGCCCTGCCCACCTCTCAGGGTTGTTATGAAAGAGTATTGCAAATGGCAAATCACAATAGCAGTGGGAGCTTTTATTATTATTATTAATGCTAATAACAGCCTTCTGAGGCAGGCAGGGCACAAAGTCATTTTACAAATGAATAGAGAGTTTCAGCTATATTGAGGTGATTCAGTTGGTGTCACAAATGCCTGGGGAGGAACAAAACTGGTTTTTCTGATACTTGCTTCAATGGTATGATCTCTATAATACGACCAAAGGAAGTAGAATATCATTGACCTTCAACTGACATTTTATTCATAGTTGATAATGTAAATGTAACGAAGACCTATGTTGATTACATACTTTTTCTCTTCTAAACCTTGATATAAGACTTGAAGGAAGTTGGGGCGCCTGGGTGGCTTAGTCGGTTAAGCGACCAACTTTCGCTTGGGTCATGGTCTCGCGGTTCGTGGGTTCGAGCCTCGTGTCGGGCTCTGTGCTGACTGCCAGCTCAGAGCCTGGAGCCTGTTTCAGAGTCTGCATCTCCCTCTCTCTCTCTCTCTGACCCTCCCCTGCTCACGCTGTCTCTCTCTCTCTCTCTCCTAGAAATAAATAAAAATATTTAAAAAAAAAAAGACTTGAAGGAAGTCTTCTGTTTATATTTTCTATAATAATTTTTCCATCAAAACTAAATATAGTCATGTTTTTTATATAGATTCTTACAGCACAATGCTCAGGAAAAGATGACCGGACGAAGAAACAGAAAATACACAAACAAGAGGATGTAGTGGGTAGTACTCACTAATTACCGTATTACAATTAATTTTGTAAGCTTCCTTTTGAGAGGTAGCTCTAAAGTCTGTGGAAAATGTGATATCATAATTATCAGTCTATCCATCCATCCATCCATCCAGTTGAATTGTGATCCAACCTATTCTGAGAAAAAAAAGACCTATGGTTTATGCACTTCCTCACCCGCTGGACCAAGGAGGATTAGTCATTCATCTGGGCATAATGCCTGGTATGTAGCAGGTTCTCAGTAACCACTGAATAACTGAATTATTAACTAGAGCTGGGTCTCATTGGCCTCAAAGGCATTTTAAAAATATGGATGTGGAGCTAGAAATCAGAGACTTGATCTCACTCCTGGCTCTGCCACTTACTGACTGTAAAGCGCTTAGTTTCTCCCTGGTTTCATCATTCAATCACTCTAAGCTTCCGGTTCTTCTTCTGTAAAAGGAAAGGGTTGGACTAGGTCAGAGGCAGCAGATAGGTTTCCGTTGAAGCGCCAGTTGCAGTCAGCTGGTGGTGGCTGCTGAGGTGCTGGTGGAGAAGGGTTCTGAGGCTGGGGTCAGGGAAGGAACCAGGGTGGAATGAAGTGTCCGCACTCAGAGCGTGCAGGTGAACACACCAGACACGTGCCCTCACTGCACTGAGTCATCTCTAAGACCTTTTAGTTTTGTGAATCTATAACCAGTCCTTGGGCTTGGTAGAAACAGAATTTTAGACTTAACTCAGGCACCTCTGTGTAACTTCTGTGTTTTATGTCAGAAAGCTTCTTTTCCTGGGGTTCTGTGATGTAAGAATAAAGAATTAGAGAGCTGTCTATTGGGGTAACCGAGTTGATGGGTGAAGAAAGTTTTCTAGAAGTTCCTCCAACATCTCTAGGAAGTAAAGGAAATGCATTACTTAGCACAGTTTTCTTTCTTCCATTTGATAAAGACAGAATCTGAGTCACAAACAGTAGAATCATCTGGCTGAGGTCATTTGTAGGTCTAGGCATATATGTAGGTCACGTAACTCACTCGTGCTTTCTTTCCTGGTAAAACGAGTCCTGGCTAAGTCTGCACTTACAGGCCCTGCCTCGGTCCCTCATCTGCTTATTCTCCTCCGCCCCTTGTAGGCCCTTCATCCTGGCTGACAATGGGCTTGCTGTCGCTCCCGCGGACAGACAGACGGCCGTGCTATTCCTTGCCACCAGCGTGCCTCTCAGCCGGGGGAATCTCGCTTCCGTAGGAGCCCTAGCGGAATAAACCCGACAACTTCTGTTCCTTTATGCTTAACAGGTGTTATGAGGAAACATCTATTAAGTATGCTAATAAGTAATTATTAGCCACTTTAAATGTCAGACCAACGCTACGGTCCCCGGGGAGTGATTTGTCACTTGGAAGAGAACCACACTTGAGCATGTGCAAATGCCTTCCTGCCAGCAGCAACGCTACACGGCAGAAAACATACTAGGCTGACATCTGAATTTTCAGTCTCGGTTTTACCATTTATTAGCGATGTGACTTAGTTTCCTCACGAGTAAAATGGGTTATGAGTAAAATGGGTTAGTTATGAGTTTCTTTCTCATAACTAAGCACAGTTATGAGAAAGAAAGGACAGAATTATATGAAGTACCTGTTACAGCGCCTGCACGTCGCACGGACCCGGTAAATGCTAGTTTCCTCCTCTCTACAGAAAGAAAATCATGTCACAAGACATGGCTTCAAAGTGTTGCACACCAAAAAACCCCCAAGTTAAAAATATGCAGAGCACTCACGATTGTGTGTGTGTGTGTGTGTGTGTGTGTGTGTGTGTGTGTGTGTGTGTGGTTAGCTGTAGTGGTAACAGGTCTCCAGGGCCCTTGGATTTGGCCAGGGCACCAGGGGAAGGGGCTGCAGGGGAAAACCAATTTTAAATAAGCCGCCCCGCGTGGTGCGGCGACAGCGCGGGCCTTCTCGCGCTCACAGGTCGCACTGGGTGTCATCGGGGGAGAGCGGCGACGCTGCTGTGGGAAACAGGAAGACAGAAGGAGCCCTTGGGTTGGGGAGGCCCCTGAGTCCAGCGAAGGGACAGCTCTGACGAGTCAGGCTGCCTTTCTGGTGCAGGCCCGGCCGTCCATCCGGGTTGGGGACAGGCCAGCTCCCCCGGGGGGAGGTGTGGCGGGTTGGGGACAGGCCAGCTCCCCCGGGGGGAGGTGTGGCGGGTTGGGGACAGGGCAAGAAGCCTGGGCCCCGGGGGAGCAGGTGTGCATCCGACCCTCTTCCGTCACTCTCTGCCTGTGCGCAGGGTGAGACTTACGGGCTCTGAGCCCCAGAGATAAAAGAGCACAATGAAGGGGCTCAGATTTCCCGGATTCTTCCAGCAAGAGTTTGACTGCAGTCTCTGTGTGAGGTCCGTGTGGGCTGAGGGCGCAGTGAAATGCCTTGGTCACTGCTCTCGAGGGGCTTCGAGTCGAACGGGACAGAGCCACGACTCGGGCACGTCCACGCACGACACACATCCCCACGGCGGAGAGAACCGGAGTGCAGAACAGCGGCGTCTTGCCCGGCGCAGAGGGTGGAGGAATGGGGGTGAGGAAAGTTGTGGTTGGGGGTGAGGGGATGAGATGGCGACGGGGACAAGTCAGAGGCAGCCAGGACAGAGCGCCCAAGAGAGGCAACAGCCTCGCTCTAAGAAGCAACGGTGAGCACTGGGGGAGAGAGCAGCCAAAGGCCAGCAGGTTTGGTCCCTCGGGCCCCCCCTTGCACTGCTCTGGGAGCCCTGCCCACACTCCCCGCACTGCCGAGGGCGCTCACGAGGCCGGACACGGTGATGGAGCCCATCGTGCAAACATTCGAAGCTCCCATTGTCCGGTGATGTCCCCTGTCTAAGAATGCTTTTCCAGAGACCCAAACAAGTCACTCCGGGTAGCAACCTGAGTTGCTGAGTTGAAAGAGAAAGAGAAAATAATGTTTCCTAAGCTGAGTTCCTGGCACACAAACAGATTTGAACCTGCCCTGTCCTGGCACAGCCAGGAGCAGAAAAGTCTTGGATGGGGATTGTCAGCCCTGGGCAGCCGACCAAAATCCCACGGAGGGGGCGTGCGTCCTGGGAAAGAGGATCCCAGGCACCTCCCCACCATCCCTGCTTGCTTTCTTCTCTCTCTCTTTAAAATACACACAACAATAGGGGCGCCTGGGAGGCTTAGTCGGTTAAGCGTCCGACTTTCTCTTAGGTCATGATCTCACGGTTCGTGGGTTCGGGCCCTGCGTCGGGCTCTGTGCTGACTGCCAGCTCAGAGCCTGGAGCCTGTTTCAGAGTCTGTGTCTCCCTCTCTCTCTGGCCCTCCCCTGCTCACGCTGTCTCTCTCCTAGAAATAAATAAAAAATATTAAAAAAAAAAAATACACACAACATAAAACTTACCGTTCTACCCATCTTAAGTGTACAGTTTAATGGCATCAAGCACTTTCACGTTGTTGAGCAGCCATCACCTCCATCCATCCCCAGAACTTTTTCAATATCATCTTTTAAAAAGCTCTTCCTAAAAAAAAATTAAAAAAAAGCTCTTCCTGTCTTTTTCTTCCTCCTTTCTAGGCACTCAACTAACCATAATGGAGTATATTTATAAATGGATTGCTGAATGCATAATCCTTCATTTTGAAACACAAGCCCAGCCGTGAATTCACTGTAAATTGCTCTTCACTTGCATCAGGTCATTGGTTGATTTCTTTTCTCCCGTGGAAGAAGGAGCAGGTACCTCCCCTATAAACTCAGCCGTTGGAAGGCAGACATTTTCCTTCCACACCACATGTACTCCAAAAAGTCTCTCACGTAACATAACTGCCATGCAGGTGACACAAGATGTCCTCCACAGGACAAGATTCTTGGGCGTATGAGAAGGTCAGATGGGCAGAACAATACCCAGAAGACACATTTTACTCCCTCTTATGCACTGATGTCCCCTCGCTGTGAGTGACTGCTGTGCTTATGGACGAACTCGCAGACGGATTTGCCATTTGGGCCAAGCCTTGAGCTTGGCTCAAACACTTGACAAGCCACTGGGTGAATTGTTTTCCAAATGACGAGTCAGTTATTCCAATATCTTTACTGTGTAGTAACTGAATAATCAAGATAGACATGATTTTTATAATCTAGAGAGAAGGTTGAAAATACTTAAAAGAATTTTAATCAAATGTAATGAGTGTTGGGGCGCCTGGGTGGCTTAGTCAGTTGGGCGTCCGACTTTCGCTTGAGTCATGATCTCGCGGTTTGTGGGTTCGGGCCCCGCGTCGGGCTCTGTGCTGACTGCCAGCTCAGAGCCTGGAGCCTGTTTCAGTCTGTGACTCCCTCTCTCTCTGACCCTCCCCTGCTCACGCTGTCTCTCTCTCTCTCCTAGAAATAAAGCATTAAAAAAAAAATTAAAAAAAAAATGTAATGAGTGTTGATGAGGGAAGTCTTACAGTGTCCACAGGACTTTGCAGATAAGATCACCAGATCGTTTGTATAATCATAAATAACACATCACTAAGCACGCTCACTCATGCTTACATGCCCCCACACACTCATTCACAGGCTCCCAGTCACCCCACTGTTGCCTGCCCTGTGCCTCTGCTGGGAACGCAGCCCTTCATTTTCTAATCCCCGTCCTTTCCCGTGTTGTCCAGGGTGACTTCTTGCCCTTTAAAACCTAACCAGGGGCGCCTGGGTGGCTTAGTCGGTTGAGCGTCCAACTTTCACTTAGGTCATGATCTCGCGGTTCGTGGGTTCGAGCCCCGCGTTGGGCTCTGTGCTGACTGCCAGCTCAGAGCCTGGAGCCTGTTTCAGTCTGTGACTCCCTCTCTCTCTGACCCTCCCCTGCTCACGCTGTCTCTCTCTCTCTCTCTCTCCTAGAAATAAATAAAAAACATTAAAAAAAACCCAAAAAAACCTAACCAATGTCGTCGCTTTGGCGCTTTCCTCATTTCCCTGCACCCGGTTCACCCCCAGGTCATTTCTATTTCTGTGCCTGTTGTATACCCGCTGTGGCACACACTCTGGATTCCAGCCCTGGTCTGACCCCACTGCTGTCTGTAGGCTGCCTGAGAGACGCCCGCTGCACAGCACAGTCCTGATGCTCTGTGTTTGCGGCCCTAGGCTGGAGCCTTTAGGAGAAACCTGCACAGAGGTTTACCACGTCAAGCATTTTCCTTTTGTTTTTCCCCACTAGTGAAAGCGTCATGCTGCCTCAGCTCGTAGGTCAGCAAATACTTCGTTTCCACTGGCCAGTGCTGTCCTTGGCAGAGGATGGAGGGGTCAGCAGTCCTGGGTGGAGAAATGAGAGTGAGCGCACATGGAAAGCCCAGTGGTGGTGGTGGGGGGAGGTCTCGAGAGCAGGTGTGTTTCAAAACACTCGAGGCTCAGACACTCCATGCTCTGCTTAATTCCAGAACCACTCCTCTTGCAAAACTCTGCTTGAAACAATAAGAGCTCACAGGGGCTGGGCCGCCTCCCTCAGCGAAACGCTCCTCTCCACGGGTGCACAGCAAGGGCTTTTTGTCTCTGATGGGACAGGCCCAGGCTTCAGTGAGAAAGACAAGCACTGTGGGCCCATCCAAATATTAGCTGTGGACACTTTCCGACTTTGAAAACATGAGAGACTCTGCACTCAGAGCCTTGTCTTCCAGAGAACACAGTCACTTCTGTTTTTCTTCTTCCAGTGGATTGAGTCCTAACACTGGCAGTAACTTTATCTTTACGTTGCCCAAGGTTGGGAAAGTCAGGGCTTAACCCCGCTCATCTCGGGGCAACTGTCTGCTTTCCATGGATCTTCTCTGCCTGGGCCCCCCAACAGTGGGAGATGAAGTAGAGAAGCAAGAGAACACACTGAGGGTCCACAGGGACCCCTGGAATGCGGATGCTTCATCACACCTTCAGGGGAAACTTGCCCTAAACTGCCCTAAACTGACGTCAAATAAATTTTATCTCCTGTACCCGGTATTAAGATGGTTCTGCGATGCCACTACAAACTGTAACCAAACTCAGTATTTTTCATGTCATTATCTGATCATACAAGGAAGGTCAGTTTACATCAAATTAGACAACGTTGCACAACGGGGCAACATTGAGTCATGTCTTTTTAAAAACTAGATCCACCTGAAGCTAGACTGTGACCTGTCTGCTTTGATTGTCATTTTCTCAGAGTCGATTTTAAAGGTAAATTGAGAAGCATGTCAAGAAGCGTTAGGCTCACTTTCAGTTCGGTTGTAGTCTTAATTGGACATTATTCCTAATAACTGGCACTGCCGTGGCCTGAAGTCGCAGGAGGGGCGGGTATGGCAGGCTCCTGTCAACACTAGCCTTGAACTCGGGTTTGAACCAGTGACTCGGAGTGCTTTTTCCCTCTGGAACAGTGAGTCAAGAAACGATATTTTGAGTTGCTTTAAAAACTGCTATCATCTGAAAGTGGGAGCAACTCAAACGGCCATCAACTGATGAATGAACGAATATAATGCTTATATAATATAATATTATTTGGTTATAAAAGGCAGGAAGTACTGAGACGTGCTACAGCATGAGTGAGCCTCAGAAACATTGTGCTAAGTAAAAGGAGTCAGGCACAAAAGGCCACATACTATAGGATTCCATTTATATGCAATGTCCAGAGTAGGCAAGTCCATCGAGACTGAAAGTAAATCAGTGCTTCCTGGGGCAGGAGACAGAGAGAAAGGAAAAAGAAAACCTGTATAGTTTTGTTATATATACAGACCCATTTAAAACAATCCCATTTAATGTATCAAGGGGGCCTCTTTAAATCAACTCTTTGATTTTTAGTTTTGGAAAACGAAATATCTTACATTACATCTGAGACTTATCAACTTGGTCAAGTGTGGGGGTGTTAGATTGGTTATGGGTGTGGGGTCCCAGAACTTCTCACCTTTCTATTCCGTTACTCAGGGGGCCAAGTGGGCACGAGAGAGAACGGCCAATGGCCTCACACCAAGCACAGGGATGTGCTTGCGTTGGGTTCTTCCTCGTCCAGCCCAGAGCCAGCTGGGCTACGCCAGGAACAGTTGACATTCTAAGCTGTCCGTAGCAGGCTCTTGAGTGCCTGCAGCTAAAGCTGATTCCAAGATGGAACTATAATCTGTAGCCAAAATCAGAAAAGCAAATCAGGGAAATAATCCTCAGAAAAGCCAATGTACCCAAACACAGCAACACTTCTCTAGGACCTGGAAATCTGGTGGAAGCAAAGAGAATTTTAGGTTCACGTTGAGAGTCCCAAAGGCCTCTAACATTGCCTACTTTACGAATGCCCACTTCAGAGCTGGCCTTTCCTCACAATTCTAAGACTTCAGTCCCTGCCCCTGCTCTTGGCCAATGACCTTAATTTGCAATTGTTGACTGGAACTCTCTGTTTCTCCAATCTGTCAGCTCCCCGGTGTTGCCCCTCTCTTCCTGTTATGGTGGGTGACGTGTCATGGCTCTAGGCAGAGAATCCATCTCTCCCAGATTCATTTTGTTGTGTTTTGTTTTAGAGAGACAGAGAGAGCCATGAGCAGGGGAGAGAAACAGAGGGAGAGAGAGAGACTCTTAAGCAGACTCCATGCTCAGTGAGGAGCCCAATGCAGGGCTCCATCCTTTGACTCTGGGATCATGACCTGAGCTGAAATCAAGAGTTGGACACTCAGCAGACTGAGCCACCCAGGTGTCCCCAAACACACCCCTCTCCTTCTTTTGCATCGTAAGATTCTATCCCCCTTGGATGATCCTTAATAGCACATAAATATGCTGTGGAATATAGCGCCTACTTAATTTATTTATTTACTTATTTATTTATGTTTTTATTTATTTCTGAGAGAGAGAGAGAGAGACAGTGCAAGCAGGGGAGGGTCAGAGAGAGAGGGAGACACAGAATCTGAAACAGGCTCCAGGCTCCGAGCTGTCAGCACAGAGCCCGATGCGGGGCTCGAACCCACGAACCGCGAGATCGTGACCTGAGCCGAAGTCAGACGCTCAACCGACTGAGCCACCCAGGTGCCCCTTGCCTGCTTTATTTTTAAACTCCCCCCCACCCATCCCAATCTGTTATCTCCTCTATCTTGGTTCTCTTTTCCTTCCTAGGCAGTCTAAAAAGAACTGTCTGTAATCGGTGCCTCCACTTCTTCCCTTCCTGTTCTTGCCACGTCCAGTCATGACATCTCCGTCTTCGTTTTATTTGACCTTTAGTGGTATTGGGTACAGTTGGCCTCTCACTCTTTCTTGATACACTCTTTTCTTTCTGTTTCAGTGACATCACATTTTCCTGGTTTTCTCTTCTTTTTGTTTATCACTCCTTCTTGGCCTCTTTTGCTTACGTCCCTTCCCAGACCTGACTTCTACATGCCGGAGTACCCGCTGGGTTTGTCCTGGTCCATCTCCAAGGCTTCATGATTTATACTTATTCTGCTCATTTTGATGGGGCTGGGAAGTAGGTGAAGTTTCTTGGTATCTAGGGGCTTCAGTTTTAATACTTTTATGGGAATGGGCTAAGAGACAGTGCGCCCAAATAAGACAGGCTTAAAATCTTACGTGGGTAAACACGAGAATGTTCAAAGGGTTATATCTTCCATGAAAGATTGCTCAGAAAAATACACAAAGGAAGATGATAAAGGAGTCTGGGAGACAAAACGACTTCAAAATAAGTGTGTTTAAAATGATTAAGGACATAAAGAAGTTGAAATTCCAGTTGAAATTCTAGGATTATAGTCAATTGAGCTGTAAAGGAAACAGCAATATGCTTTAGCAAGCAATAGTGAGCAAAGAAAATATAAAGTTTCAGTAAATGTAAAGAAATGATAGAAAATAATAACAAATTTAAATCAGGGATGTAAAACAAAGGTGAAGCTAACAAACTAAACAAAAATAAGAGAAAATAGGGTAATTGAGTAAAAGAGTAGCAATTTAATTTCTTTAGTAATACTGATTATGGTTAGATTTTGGTTGGCCAAAAATTCATGTTTAAATTTAAGGGTAACCATTTACTTTATATTTTACTTTGTATATTTATATTTAAATATAAATATTTATATTTTTACTTTATTACAAAAAATAACTCAAAATGGATCAAAGAGCTAAATATAAGAGCTAAAACTATAAAATATTTAGAAGGAAATATTCATAATATTGGTAATTGGTAATTACCATATTATCAATTGGACTTATCAATGATTGGATATAAGACCAAAAGCAATAATAGAAAAAAACTGATTTTTATCAAAATTGAAAACTGTGTACATCAAAGAACACTAGCACAAGAGGGTGAAAGACAGGGCGCCGGGGGGCTCAGTCAACTGGGCATCTGACTTCGGCTCGGGTCATGATCTCACCGTGTGGGTTCGAGCCCCGCGTCGGGCTCTGTGCTGACAGCTCAGAACCTGGAGCTGCTTCGGATTCTGTGTGTGTGTCTCTCTCTGCTCCCCCCTGCTTTCACCCTGTCTCTCTCTCTCTCTGTCTCAAAAATAAATTAACATTAAAAAAAATTCATTTAAAGAGCATGAAAGACAACCTGGACAATGGGAAAAAACATTTTCAAATCAAATATCTGATAAGGGATTAATATCCAGAATATGTAAATAGCACATACAAGTCAACAATAAAAAACCAAACAACCCAATTAAACAGTGGATAAAGAACTTGAATAGACATTTCTCAAAAACAAACAAATAAACAAACCATATACAAACGGCCAATAAATGTATGGAAAGATGCTCAATATCATCAGCCATCAGGGAAATGAAAATCAAAAACTGCAATGAGATATCACTTCACATTCATTAGACTGAGTATTAATTTAAAAAAAAGAAGAAAATTATAAGTATTGATGAGGATGTGGAGAAACTGGTAACTTTGTCCACTGTTGGCAGGAATGTAATATGGTGCAGCTATTGCAAAACAAACCCCAAAACAATTTGATAATTCCTAAAAAATTAAAAATAGAATTACCATATGATCCAGCAATTCCCCTCTAGGTATAGCCAAAAGAATTGAACAGATTCTTTTATGCCAATATTTATTGTAGCACTGCTCATAATAGCCAAAAGATGGAAACAACCCAAATGTCCATCAACAGACGAATGAATAAACAAAATGTGGTTTATACATATTCAGTTATAAAAAGGAATGAAACTGATATATACTCCAACACCAGACAGAAAAAAACAAATATCATATGATTCCACTTATATGAAGTATTTAGAATCATTGAATTCATAAAGACAGAAAATAGGATAATGGTTCCCAGGAACCAGAGGGTGAGGGAAGTGGGGCATTATTACGTAATGGTGACAGAGTTTCTGTTTGGGATGATAAAGAAGTTCTGGAATTAGTGGTGATGGCTGCACAACGATGTGAATGTACTCGACGCCCCTGAATTGTACACTTAAAAATGGTTACTATGGTAAACTTCTGTCTTGGACATTTTACCACAATAAAAAAAATTGCCAGAAAAATTTAAGGGTAATGACTGAAAACATAAAATATATGATTTTCAAACCAATAAAGGGGAACAAATAGGGAATAAAATGATCCTACAGAATAAAGGAAAAAGAGGAAAGGCACAGTAAAAAGAGCTCAAAATAAGAAGATACAAATAAATCCGAATGTATCAGCAGTAGTAATAACAAATGGATAAACTCACCAGTTAAAAAACAGAGATTCTAAGCCTATACACTGACCATATGCATCCCAATCACTTTCAGATTTAGGTCTCTGGCCCTGATCTCAACACCGTATAACAGACTTCGGTATTCAGGCTCCTAATTAACACTTCCTTTTGGAAGAGTAATAGGCATCTCAGACTTAATATGTTCAAAACCTAAGTGCTCATTCCTCCCCTAAATATGTTCCCAAAATTTCCTCCATGTAAGTCTTCCTCATTTGAGTAAATACCTTCACCATCCACTGAGTTGCTCGAGCCAAACACCAGAGTCCTCTTTGGTTCATCTCGTTTTTTTTCACCATTCCGCCACATCCAGCCAATCAGTGAGTCCTGTCATTTTGTCTGCAGAACACTTTATGAATCTGTTTCTCTCCAGCTCCGTTGCCAGCATCCCTGTCCAATTCAAACCCTCCACAATTCCTCTAACCGACCCCTCTGAAGGTCTCCCGATGTCTCTCTTCGACTCCTTTATAAACTATTCTCTATACAGAAGACGGAGTGATTTTAATTATAACAAATTCTATATTGGGGCACCTGGGAGGCTCAGTCAGTTAAATGTCTGACTCTTGGTTTTGGCTCAGATCACGATCTCACAGTTCATGAGTTCAAGTCCTGCGTCAGGTTCCGCGCTGTCAGCAAGCGCTGGCTTGGGATTCTTCCCCCTGCCCCTCCCCCACTGCTCGCTCTCAAAATAAATAAACTTTTAAAAAATACTCTATCTTATCAATGTTATATAGTTTATAAACTACAATAATAAATGAACCCTTTGAACCTATTAGCCAACTGAAGAATTAGCAGAGTGTTCTTACAAAAACTAAAACTGAACACACTTTCTGCTTAAAATCTCCAACGGCTTCCCATTACACTTGGACACAGTCTTGATCTCTACTTCTCCAAACTCCCTTTGTACTCTTCCCTCCCTGCCTATGCTTCAGTCACATTGATCTTGCTGTTTCTAGAATGTGGCCTAGTGATGTCACTGCTCTACATCTTCAGAGGGTTGGCTCTTTGTGTCACTCAGATTTCAGTTCAAAACTACCTTTCCAAAGGAACTTGCGCTGAGCACCTTATACAAGTAGCATTTCTACTTGCTACCATGATTCCGGTTTCATTTTCTTCAGAGCGCTTCTCACTATTCAAAGGTACTAATTTATCTTGTTGTTCATTTTCTGTCTCCCTTCTATAGGTTCCATGAGAACAGAGACCTTGTTTGTCTTATTTCCAGATATGTCCTTAATGCCTGAGACATAGTAGAGGCTCAATAAACATTTGCTGAGTGAACAGACATGAAGTAAGCTGCAAATTATGAACTGTGGTTAACACTCCCTTGTCAGATTTTTTTCCTTTGAGCTTTTTGTTGTCAAGTCCACAGGATTCTCTTATGAACATTTCATCACGGTGATGGGTTCTAGAAAACCTTACAGCAAGCATATTGCTCCGGCTTCCCTAAATCTAGCTTGGCCTGGAGAACACTTGAAGTTTGCAACTTAAATGTCTCACTCTAGAGGGAAGCATGGTCCATACTCTCTTAAGTGCTAGAAAGTTCCAGTCCTGAGTATTTTCCCTGACTCCTCTAATGAATTTAACCAGGTTGCAAAATTCTAGATCATTCTGTGTGCTTTCCTGTGGGCATTAATAAACCACGCATCTTCCTACTTCCATACTTGCATAAACTATGGGTAGTTTTAGATCGTAACATAAGTTCACAGCGCCTAAACCTGTGTAATCATGCTCTTCAGTGGCTTGGAGTCCCATGCTTCCTCCACAAATTCACTTCTGTACCGAGCAGCTGCCAAACGTAAACACTGGGCTCTGTGCTGTGGTTCTCAAACCGTAATGCCCATAACAGTTACCTATAGTGTTGGTTAAAAAACTAGACTTCTGGGGGCGCCTGGGTGGCTCAGTGGGTTAAGCATCCGGCTTCATCTCAGGTTATGATCTCACGGCTCCTGGGTTCAAGTCCTGCGTCGGGCTCTGTGCTGACAGCTCAGAGCCTGGAGCCTGCTTCGGATTCTGTGTCTCCCTCTCTCCCTGCCTCCCTCCACTCCCAGTCTCTCTCCCTCTCTCTCTCAAAAATAAATAAATATTAAAAAAAAATTTTTTTAATGCAGACTTCTGAGAGCTAGTTGCACGTTAGTGGATTTCAGGTGGGGCTCAGGATTTGCACTAATCCGTACTACAGCTGATGCAGAGGTCTGCCAACTACACTCAGACGCCCAGCGAGAATTTGCCTGCACTTGTTGGTGTATGGGAACTACAGCTCCTTACTTTGGTGCCCATACGAGTGCCCATCACTGCCACCAAAGCCAAACTCTTACAGAAAGGCTGGTTGTTCCTCTACCTCGTCTCAGTCTTCCTCGACCCTTATCTTTGTTTACAGAAAGATTCCGTCCTACAGTAGCGAAGTATTCCTACAAAAGACCCCCTGTGCTCCTTTATTCACTCCTCCCCAACCCCCAACTCAGGGCACTGTTAATCTTAACGGATGCCCTGAGAAGATCAAAACCAGCTTCTCTGTTGATTTTCTTATATTTACCAATATCGTTAGCCTCAAAGTATAAACTTAGATTAGTCTTTGAACTGGACAACACTTACTTATTGCATTGCTATCACCACACATAGATATAAACGGCTCCTGCAGGTCTTATTTACTTAGCCTTTGGCCATGCGCTTGGCCACATTCCAGAGCTGCTTTGGCCCCTGTTGGGTGTCTTCCTTGAAATACCTCCTCTCCTCACACATCCATCACAGTCAGGCTTCGGGATGGAAGAGGCTCCACAATGCTAGGATTTTAATAAAAGTCATCGTGGCCTGCAGGCTGGGCTGAGTCTTATTTACAAAGTTACATTCTCAAAAAATTGTACTAGCTGTGGTCTGGGGCCCAGGTTTAAGGGGGCAGCTGTAACTTCTCCAAACACCTGGCTGCAGGCAGACAGAAGGTCAGAGCCGAAGTGGATGTGGCTGGGGAGTCCTCTAGAAGGCCCTGGAGCGGCAGTAAAATGGACACACTCTGACAAGGGTTTTGCAGGTAATTTCACTTTGTGTTGGTTTCTGCTTCCAATCTTTCCCAACGGGTAATCTGCAGGGCCCAGCATTCTTACCCGTTTCTATATTCAAAACTACATTCCACTGATGAATTAATGTTTATTAGTGTTTATTTAGACAGGCAGAGAGAGAGAGAGAGAGAGCGTGCCAGGGAGGGGCAGAGAGAGAGGGACACACAGAATCTGAAGCAGGCTCCAGGCTCCGAGCTGTCAGCACAGAGCCTGAAGCAGGGCTTGAAATCATGAACTGCAAGATCATGACCTCAGCCAAAGTTGGACGTTTAACCAACTGAGCCACCCAGGCACCCCTCAAACATTAATTTTTTTAACACACAAAAAAAAGGCTGCATAAAGAATAAGAAATTAGCGGGAAGCGACACGAGAATTTTTCAGAACAATAGTGATTAGTGTCTATTTCATTCTACTCACGTTCCCTACAAGACCTAAAGGACTCTACCTCCCTGCTGTGATGCAACTTGGCTGTATATGCTGCCCAGTCAACACCAAGACACGGACGGTCCTGGCTTCCTGGTGGGAATGCGCTCCCAGGGTCAGATGCCAAGGACTCCCATGTGGGCATCGTTGAGGCTCTGGCCCAGCTGATATGGACTGAATTTCCGGGGGCCATTTCCTGAACAGCAGGGATAGCAGACGGCACCCACGGGCTCCAAGCACACCCTCGTGTGCAGATGACGGCTCCGGTCTCCGAGGAGAGCCCAAGGGGGCAGCAAACTGAAATCAGCTCTGCTGGCCGCGTGCGACCTGCCCGCCCTCAGAGCCGTGCCCCCACCCCTGTCCCCTTCAGGACCGGAAGCCACAGGTGTGCAGTCGTGGGCAGCTTCGCAGGAGCTGAGGAGCATCTTACGGGACCTCCCATTTCATGGCAAGTGGCCAGCTCGCAGAGCGCTGGGGGTCACCCATCAAGCTTGAGGTCACGCTGCGGCGAAGCCCTCTGAGAAAATCTTGGGTCTTGCACGCGAGGTGCTTAGTTAGTGCTTCCCGATTGTGAGTAAGGGGCACCAGGCAAGACTGAAGGTCACCAGCGGGGCCTCCCTTCCCCCAGCCCGCTCCTGTCCCAATTCTGGGACACACTTTTTGGGGAGGCACAGTGGCCCTGGACAGAAGGAGGAGGCAGTGGCCTGGCCTTCTGTAACGGACCGACTGCCTGTGGTTGAAGACCACCAAAAACACACGCTGGAAGCAAGGAACGTCTCCTTCACTTGCCGCCAAAGTTAATCACCTCCTATTATTTTAGTCATAAAGTCTTCACCTTTCCCCCCACGTAGCAGCTTTATTGAGATATGCATCGCATATCATAAAACTCACCCTTGGAAGTGTACAATTCAGTGTTTTCAGTATATGCACAGAACGGTGAACTGTCTCTACTGTCTAATTTCAGAACATTTTCATCCTCCAAAAAGAAACCCTGTATCATCATTCCTCCCTCCCCCCCCCGCCCCCCAGCAACCAGGAGCCTACACTTCGTTTCTATTATCTGGGTATTTCATAGAAACGGAATTACACATGAGGTACCCTTTCCTGTCCTGTCTTCCTTCACTTCTATGGTGTTCTCAAGGTTCGTCCATGTTGTAGCCTGTAACAACACTGCTTCTCAAGACTGAGTAATATTCCGCTGTACGGATATGCAGAAGTCCCACCTTATTCACGGGGGAAATGTTCCATCCAGGTGGATGCCTGAAGCTGGGGGTGGTACCAAATATATGTTGTATACATGTTCCTATACATGTAATCCTATGTAAGCTCCCTGCATATGACATACGTATCGTCTTACATGTATTATTATATACTAGATATATAATTCTACATATGTTTCCTATACATAATCTTATCTATTTTTTTCCTATTCACACGTATCTATGATAGAGCTTAATATATCAGGCACAGTAATAATAACTATAAACAATAATAAAATAGACCAATTATGACAATACTCTGTAACAAAAGCTATGTGAATGCAGCCTCTGTCTTCCTCTCCAAGTATCTTATCAAAGCATCTCACCCTCTTGTGAGATGAGATGAATGAATGCCTGTGTGATGAGATGAAGGGGATGGATGACAAAACACTGTGACACAGCGTTAAGCTGCTCTTGATCTTCTGACGATAGATCAGAAGGAAGGTCACCTGCTTCTGGACCACAGTTGACCACTGGTTACTGAAACTATGAAGCAAACCCTCGGGTCAGGGGAAATGCACCACAATTCATTTGTCCATTTGTCCACTGATGGGTATTTTGTTGTTTCTGTTTCTCATCTATTATGTAATGCTGCTACGAATATTTGTGTGCAAGTTTTCGCGTGGATGTATGTTTTCACTTCTCTTATCTGTACCTCAGAGTAGAATTGCAGGCACCTTCTGTCTGAAGAGTGGACCGCCGCCATGGACATGTCACCCTCTGGATGTCATGTCACCTGTGTGGATTTTGCCACATCTTATGGAAACGTTCCTGATCCCCCACGCTCTGAATGGAGTCACAGATTGTACACTGTTGTTGAGCCCCATCTATGTGCCAGGTTAGGGGCATAATGACATGCAAAACAAAGCCCCTCCCCGACCCCCTGTCCTTGACTCAGTTCAAGCCTACACCATTCCAAGAATCTTCTAATGATCACGTGCCCACATCTTGCTTCACTTAAGTCCACCCAGATATCAGGGTGATGTGTCTATAAAGCTAGTGAATTCGGCCATGTCACCCCTCTGCTTTAAACCCCTCACGGAGTTGGTCACCCAGAGGACAAGGCCAGCACACCCAGAGGTTCACAGGTCAGCAACAGTGAGGCCCTCGCCGGCTTCTCCAGCTGCACCTGGATCCCACCATCCCTACATGCAGCACAGACTCCACCAACACGGAGCTACTTTCAGGGTTCTGACAACTCCTCCCTGTTCTGTGCCCTGTGGAATCTTCTCCACAGAAGCGCCCACTGCACATCCAGCCCCACTCCATGCCAGACGCTAGGAGCGCGCAGTAAACTAGACAGACACGACCCCCACCCTCACTATTCTTCCTGAGATCATCCTTCTCCCAGTGGGGCCTATTCATCCATCCCGCTCATCTCCCTTCTGGAACCATCTATGAACCATCAACTGATTTTCTCCCCCCACCCCCCACCCCCAGCTCAGGGCCATTGCAGGAGGAAGCAGGAGAGCAGCAGATGAGCCCCGGTATTTGGGAGGCAGATGGATTGAGGTCAAATCCCACCTGGGCCTCTCAACACACAGTGGCGCTTCAGAAAGTTACGTAACCTTTGATGACAACTTTCTCATCCACGGGATGTGCGAGTGGGCGCTGGACTCCAGATAACACAAGTGTAAGGTGTGTAACAAGTCCTGGGCTCATCTCAGGAAGCCTTTATTAAGCCAGCACTTATTTTCACCACTACTTGAGCATGAAACACTCATTTTTCCCATGGAATTATCACATTGTAGGACTATTTATTTACACATTCCTTCTTCTCCACTAATGTAAGGAATCTCAAGGGGAGTAACTACTTGTTTTTCATTTTGGAATCCCTCTTTCCTGGCACAGTATTTGAGAAAACATTCACGGGTTTGCCTCCCTCTGACTATCTTGACTGCCCCTGGGAGGCAGAGATCGGGCATCACAGGGCCCTGGCCAGCTCCATGCTTTGCTAGCGGCAGGCAGAGTGATCCTACCGCACAGAGAAGGAGCCTGAGCGGCTGACAGGTGACGACGCTCAGGACCCCCACGCTGGACGGTCGGTTTTCATGGCGGTCCCCTCCCCCCAGCGACTCCTCCAACGTCCCTCCTGCACGGACCAAAGCGAACACAGGCCTGCGAGTCCGTCCTGGCCGCAGGTGGCAGCGCCCTCTGCATAGTGTCACCTGATCTCTGAAACATGCGGACCCCAGAAGGAGGAGCCCGGGTTCAAGTCCAGCTGCTCATAGCTCTGATTCCATGCAGGTGGCCCCAGCGAAGCCTCTGCCGTCAGGCTGAGGCCCCAGGGTCTGAGAGCCTCAGGATCTCGAATCTAGAATCACCTGAAGGTCTTAGAGAAAATACTGAAGCCTGGCTCCCACCCCTGGGACTTCAAGGGTTTTTTAAGTCCCCTTGGGGATTTTTTAAATGCTTAGCAAAGACTGGGGACCCTGGGGGCTAAGCCCACAGAGCAGAAGGGTCTCCGGGTGTGGCCCCTCCCCCCACGCGTGGGCCACAAAGACCATGGAGCGACTGTGATGTCACAGAGTCGGGGCTGAGGACTCCGGCCACACTGGGCGGCGCTGGCGGTCGCTGCTCAGCGACCGTGGGACAGAGGACCACTACCTGGGGAGGGAAGGTGGGTTTCCCCCTACGGAGCCGCGGCCTAGAAACAAGCAAACAAACACAGGAAACAAGAGCAGGGGAGAGAGCGGGCTTTCGAAGATGAACTCCGCCGCTGACCCCGTGTCCTCGCTGCGGGGCCTCGGTCCGCCGTCAGGATCCGGAGGGACCTGCGGACCTGACCCCGGGGCGCTGACAGCCCAGAAGCACCAGCCGCCGGAAACAGCTCCGGGGTGGGGGCGGGCCGAGGGGGCGCGGGGGCCTTGCGCCCGGGCAGGCGGCGCGTCAGCGGGTCGGGCGGGTGCGGCGGGGTGCGGCGGGTGCGGCGGGTGCGGCGGGTGCGGCGGGTGCGGTGCGGTGGGTGCGGTGGGTGCGGCGGCAGTGGAGGCAGAGGGGGGCCGGGTGCCCGGGAGAGGGCGGGCGGCGGGCGGCGGGCGGTAAGGGCCGCGGCGCTAGCCCTGCCCAGGGGCGCTAATGGGGGCCCGGCTGGGGCAGAACTTGGGGCGCAGGGAGCCTAACATGGGACGCCGTCCGGCCAACGCTGAGAACCCCCCGGGCACCGGGCGGGAGACGTCAGTAACACCACGCGCCAGGAGGCTGCGTGAACGCCGCGTGCACATGCCCGAGGCCTGCGGGGACAGAACCGGGCTGTGCTCGCCTGCCCCCCGATTCTCTTCCCTTCTCTCTCACCCGCCAGGAGGCCCGATTGTGCCCAACACAGCGGATGGTCACCAGTCACCCTCCTTGTGCTCAGAATTCGGCGGCTCCCTGCTGAGGTCCTGACAGATAAACCCATGCGTCGATTGAAAAAAAAAAAAAAAAGTAGGAGAACTTTCTTTGGTGATTAAATTAGATGCAAAAGATATGATTAATTATCCCACGGAGATGCATTTTCCCTCTTTCCTAGGAGAGTGACTTCTGGGAAGCATATATTGCCTTGGCCCCCGACCAGCCGTGAGAACCCCAGAGTGAGACGATGACTGTGCTGAAGCTATACAGCTGGTTACACACCGAAGAGTGAGTCTGGGCAGCCGTGGTTCTGGCCAAGCAGTATTAGGTCTCGGCTGCCAGAGTGAGTGCAGCTAGGAGCCATCATGAGGGAACTTCCTTCTCTCTCCCAAGGGGACCAGCATGCTTCATATACGGCTTTGTTTACCTCCAGCCACGGCTGCACACGGTGCATGTAGGACAAGGAACTTTCTGGCTGTGGCCAGCGAGGGCTCAGCTGCAGCTGAGTTTTAGCAGGAAGAGACTGAGTATAGGACATTCAACAGAATTCTGTAAGGGTTGAAGAAAGACTCAAGGTGTAGAAATGACTGCCAAAACCACACCTCAGAACCAGGCCACCAAGGAAACTGCTACCAGCTCAGAACACCTCTCCTCCGCCTCCACCTGGCCCAGAAGCCACGACGTCTCCCCCAGCTCCAGACCCAAACGCACTGTTGTGATCTGCCCTGGCGAACGGATGCCCCAGGGCCCACCTATCGAGTTCCTCCCCACTACTGGCTCATCCTGAGCTCTCCAGTGAGTGAACACCCTCACAGCCATGCCTTCCAGAGCAGCAGAGGTGGGGCCCGCATCGCTTAGGCTCCAGCACCCACTAGAGAGTGATCTACCCAACACAAGTCAGACTCATCCCAATGGCGACAAGGCTGGAAATGGAGAATCTTCTGTTCATTTTCTGCGAAGCAAGGACTGAAAAGAATGGCAAACACCAGGGTGCATCTCTGTACAGAGGCCTTCGCGAGGCAAGGAGAAGGTAGGCACTCACACCCGTTCCCAGACTCAGGAATCAAGGCAGTCCTGTCTCCCTCTGATGGCTTCCCCAGCATTTGGTCTGGGCGGGCTGGTCTTCTCTCCATCTCGTACAAGCTATACGACGGGACATGTGCGTTCAGCTCCTACCATGTGCCCAGCCTGGCTTCCTTCCCACTTCTACCTACTCATGAGTCTCACCCAGCCTTAAAAACATGGTTCAAGTCTTCAATGAAGGCCTCTCCAGCTACTCTGTCCTTGTGAGGTCTCCCTCTCCCTGGGTACCATGCTCTGCAGTCTCCCCCACGCCACTTAGCACACATGGAACCTCAGTGTGTGAGGCCCCTGATGGCCCTGTCATTAACTCCTGTATGATAATCTCAAACCTCCAATCAGATGAGCCCCTGGAGAAAGAACTGGGTCCAAGGATTGTATTCCTAACAGTTTTTGTAGCTCAACGCTGAAACACAAAAGCCACTCAATTCCTATCCTCTGAAGTCTTGTTTACTACACTGTAAAAGGGGATAATGATGCTGGCTTCACTCTCCCTGTGCGTGTGGTTGGATTCAGATCAAAAGCGGTAACGTGCAGGAAAAGGCACTGTGGCCTTCCCTGTTACTGCTGGTGAGCGGAATCTGCTTGTATTCCCCAATCACACGGCAAATGAGTCTGAGAACCTGGCTCGTGAAGCTTGGGTCTTGGGTCTTTTTTTTTTTTTAATGTTTTTTATTTATTTCTGAGAGAGAGAGACAGCGTGAGCAGGGGAGGGTCAGAGAGAGAGGGAGTCACGGACTGAAACAGGCTCCAGGCTCTGAGCTGGCAGTCAGCACAGAGCCCGACGGGGCTCGAACCCACGAACCGCGAGATCATGACCTAAGCGAAAGTAAGACATTCAACCGACTAAGCCACCCAGGTGCCCCAACTTGGGTCTTGGGTCTTACAGGGCTCCTCTGCCTTGCGGAGACGTGACCAGGCTGCCTGTCTCAGGTAAAGTAGCTCAAGTGAAGCATGAAGATGGAAGACAGAAGACGAGACGCCCGGCATGGGGTTCGGGCTTTACTGCAGGCATTAATTATAGTTGGCACAAAGGCAAACTTGTCGTTTTTGCCCTTCTCCGAAACAAATGGGATTGAGTCAGAAGGCCAGCCCTCGCGGCTTTGAGGCTGGGTTCCCCTTTTCTTCCTCTCCTGGGAGGCTCCCATAGCAGCCACAAAAGTGGTCAATCTTGGTGGAGACAGTCCTGACCGGTTCGGAGAAACAGTGGGACTTACCAGGCTTCTGTCTCTCCCGGTTACTCCACAGGAGAGTCACAGCCTCACCACACAGAAGGGCTGGCGCTGGCTTCAGATGGGAGAGAAGAGAAAACATGGGGAGTTTCCACGAGTTTCCCTACACCACTCTCCTCACCCCCGTGAAAAGAAAAAGAAGGCAAACTGATTTTTGATGATTTTTGTGCATCCGTCTCCAACATAAACCCTAATCACTTAAAATCCTTTAAATCTGTTCTGCATCCTCCAACATAAAATATTGTCCCCAAAAAACTGATACGGTGTTACTTAAGACAGTACAACTGAAATACACAGAATAAAAATTCACCGGTACATTCAGAGTGAGTCCGATGAGACAACTGAAGTTTGAGATAATTTTGTACCTCGGTCTGGGTTCTAGGCGCAGACCCTAAATACAGGTGAGTTACCAGATCCGTGGGCCCCTTTTGCATTTTGTCATCACTGATCTATATTTATTAGGACACAACTGTGATTCCTCATGAATTTAAGCTAAATGGCCAACTTTTCTCGAGTCTGTTTCTATTACGTGGCCATTCCTGTCCTTTCTATGCAAATTCTTATTTGTAGTAAATATCATCATTGTTCTCCGGGTGCCATGTCTGGCGAATTGCAGCAAAATATTATGGAAGACCATATTGGTGGCTCTGAATATTAAGATCCAAAGAACAGAGAGTGACTAGAAAGTAATTGTCAGCAATTTTTGAGTGGCCATTCCAAGAAGCAACTCTGGCTTAGAGCAATGATAAGGGACGCTCAGGGATCCACTTAGTTCTGGTGTTTGAGATGTAAGTGTGAGCCTCAAGGAGACACAGGGTTTGGTGGTTTTAAAAAATGCTCCACACCAAACACTGCTGCCTGTGGATGCTGCTGGAAGTTTAGGACATATGGTGGCCGACGCAGGCAGTTTTGTACTAGGGAAGAGTATTATTGAGCCATAAAATGGCCACGTAGCAATCTCAGCCTTCTCCACTGGCTGGGAGTTGGTGTGGAGGAGAAAGTTAATGAGTTTCTAGTAAAGTGCATTTTCATTTCTCATCTGAAATTTCATTTCATCTCATCTCCTTTTTGGCCTCCCCGCCCTCATATACGTTTCAGTGCTGGCACTCGCAGAACTGTTGCAGATAAGACACAAGCCTGAAAGCATGGATTTGATATAAATCTTCAGCTGCCTTAAAGCATGAAAAGAGTTGTTTCCCGACGTGCACATGGTGAAACAGATCATCCACAACCCAGTGTTGGGCACCTGAAGCCGTTGAGAAGATGATGCGATTAGCCACAGACTGGGAGAAAATATCTGTAGTCCACATGATCTTCCAAAGAATTTCATTCCAGAGTACGTAAGGAACACCTACAAATCCATGACAACAAGCCACTGAAAATAGAATGAATGGCTTCAAGAGAATTTCACAGAAGAGGATATACGTATGGTCAAAAAGCACATGAACAGATCCTCAATGTCATCATCAGAGAATGAAACGCACGTTAAAGTACATTCACACTCACCATAATGGCGAAAATGAAAAGACGACTTACCTGAAGTGTTGGCAGAGATGTAGAACAACCGAAACCCTCATACTTTGCAGGTAGGAATGTAAACTGATACAGGCCCCTTCAGAAAAACCACATTGGCCATTTCTAATAGTTAAGCTTAGGCTTTCAAATATGATTCACCAACCCCATGTCTAGAAATAGAAATAAAAATACTTTCACAAAAAGACTTGTAAGTAAATGTTCCATGTTTTGGGAAAAACAAGAACCAAGTTGTCGCTGAATGGACCGCTGCAGCTGGTGCTGAACCGACGGCTATGGTGAATGGACACACTATGGTATGTCCATCCAATGGAAACTTCCCTGCTCAGCAATAAAAAAGATGAACTTCTGACACACACAATAGCACGGATGCCTCTCAAAAACATCCTGAGAGCAAAAAAAGCCAGACACAAAGAGCTTGCACTGTCTGAATACATTTATGTTCTACATTTAAGTTCTACAACTGGCCGAACAAATCGTTAGTGACAGAGATCACATGAGTAGTTGCCTGGGGCAGGGAGTTAGAGGGAGGGTTGCCTGCAAAGGGTACAAGGGACATAATGTGATGGGGACAAGGTGTTCTATGCCTCGATTGGGATAGCAGTTACAGGGGTGTACACATTTGTCAAGATTCACCAAACTGTATACTTAAAATGTGTACATTTTATTGCATGTAAATTATACTTGAATAAAGCTGATTAACAACAGCAGACTTCTTCAGAATTAGTCATCTGTGGAATGCTCTACCTCTTTCAGGTTGTTAGGTTTTCATTTAGACATGTTGGAAATTAGTTCTGATATGTAGTAACCTTCATACAAATATTGAACAGGACTTCTTTTTATCTGGTTTTAGTACACTCATATTGTAAGTCAAAGAGTTACTTTGATTTCCCAGCAGATTCCAGATTTAACCTTAAAAGCATGCTTTTAAGCATGACTTTAAAGTTTTCATGTAGCACTGCTCTGTCCTGGAGTAACTGCTGACTCTGTTTTACAGTTTCCCAGAAAAAGGCGTTTTACTTTTTAAAATATTTATTTTTGAGAGAGAGAGCGAGACAGTGTGAGCAGGGGAGGGTCAGAGAGAGACAGAGACACAGAATCCAAAGCAGCTCCAGGCTCTGAGCTGTCAGCACAGAGCCCGATGCGGGACTTGAACCCACGAACCGTGAGATCACGACCTGAGCCGAAGTCGAACGCTTACCTGACTGAGCCACCCGGGTGGCCCTAGGAAAGGGCATTTTAAAAAGAAAAAAAAAAAGAAGAGGAAAAATTTAGGATATTCCTTTGTAGAGTTGTGTGTGTTAAAATTTTTACCTTAATTTACAACATATATTCTGTTCGAAACAATGCTTTCAGAATATCTCTAAATGCCACGTTATGTCTGTCATAAGTAAGCTTTTTAAAAAAAGAAAAAGTGGAGACTATCAACCAACTCTCTTGGTCACGAGTCAAGTCAGACTCAGGCACACCCTGCCGTCCGCTCTCCTGCCCTTTCCTGCCCTGTCACCATCACACAAGAAGGTAGTCAATCCAGAAAGGGTGTGACGTGGTTTTTAAATGATCATCCTAATACTTCATCAGCCCTCCATCAACCCAGAGATAAATATAGCAAGGAATTATGAAAAGACAATTACAGAAAGGTAACTATGGCAAGGAAATTCTTAAGTGGCTTAAGAGACAGCTGGCCGTGGCTGTGACTCAGGTGTAGAACGACCTGCCCGCCTCCACAATGGATGTGTTTGTGTGCTGTGACAGGGACATCCTCTTCCATTCTTTTGTAGCAACTCCATCTTACCAGGAAGCCCATCAAGCAAATGGAACACACATTCCAATAGACAGATGCGATATTCCGATGGATAAATGTAAATCTAATTGACAAGAAAGCTACACTAGAAATCAAATACCCAAGTCCGGATGGATGCGTTAAAATAAAACACATTATTTCCCAGTAAAAAATTTACGCACAGCTATAGTCCCCCCTGAATTCATATACATTATTGTTGGGGATTTTTGGCAACATGTACCAAGATTTTGAAAAGTCTCTATCTATTGACCATCTCATTATTCTTCTAATAACTCATTCTAAGCAAACAATTAGATGTACTTAGCTTTACATGCAAAACAGTCTATGCACAATAATTCATAATAGTAAAAATATTGACTGCATTCTGACTATCCTACAATGGGGGAAAACAAAAAACGATGGCAATATGAGGGAATACTATTCATTCTAAAATGAACCTGTGGCATTCCCCTGTCAGCCTGTCCTCCTTGGTGCACTGCAGTTAGAGCACAGTGTTAAACTTGTTTGTCTGAAGGCAGAGAGGCTACATTCAAATCCCAGCTTTGGAACATTCTGTGTGACCCTGGAATGTTTACTTATCTAGGACTCAGTTTTCTTCTATGCAAATAATAAGGCTACCATCAAAATAAGAAAAGTAATTAATAAAAAGAACTGATAAATAACAGGGCTTAATAAATGTTTCTGGTAACTTGATACACATTTCGGTAACAGAATTCACCCGAGGTACCTTAAAAACGCTGATGCTTGGGTTCCACACCCAGAAATTTTGATCTAGTTGGTTTGGGATATAGACTCAACATCACATTTTCCAAAGCTCCTCAAGTTCCTTCCATCTTCCAATTCTAGTCATGGAAGAATAGCTTTATTGGACTACCCATTCTGCTAACAACCATTACAAACTCTGGTCTGAATGGAAACACCAACAGTTTGAGGACACAGGATCAAGAGCCAATCAAGAGCAGGCAGAATCTTCTTCCTTGAAAGAAGGAAGGCACACTGATGAAGCTCACATTGAACCCACTTTTCCATTGAGGGCACCATCCAGTGGCCTAAATGCAAAGCAAAATAGGCAGTGGAGCAGACAGACACAGTGTGAAGTTCAGAGCTGCCATGGTGGCTGGAAATTGAAGAGAAGTGTCCCAGAAAGCATAAAGAATAGAGGGGGGATTTGCAAATCAGTGTAACGTTCCCTTAAGATCCTGGATAGGTTGTAAACTAGGCATGTGCATAAAGAGACACCCAGGAATCCAGCAGAAAGCAGCAACTTAGAGAGTTCAAGCTGTATCTCAGCGGGTTCTGCATGCTTGGAGAGTGCTGAGTTCAAGTCCCTCTCAGTTACATAGGGCTCAGTAGACAGGCTGTTCCTGAAAAACTAGAAGGGGACCACACCCTAGGAGTAAGAATCATATCCCAAGACTAAAGGCTATGCCCTAGATTAATGACAAAGCCCAAAACCCAGCTTTCACAGGATTGAGGTGATCCACCAGTAATTTAAATGCCTTCCAGATCAAAACAACACATCTTGGAGAAAGATGATGCAATTCAGAGTCTCTACAACTTACCATTCCCAAACCATAATGATTTTTAAAAACATTTTTAGGCGTTTATTTTTCAGAGAGAGAGAGAGCAAGCGGGGAGGGCAGAGAGAGAGGGAGAGACATAGAATCCAAAGTAGGCTCCAGGCTCCAAGCTGTCGGCACAGAACCCAACGTGGACTCATGGACCCAGAGATCACAACCTAATCCGAAGTCAGAGCTTAACCAACTGAGCCACTCAGGTGCCCCCAACAAAATAATGACTTTTTAAAAGACTCAAGACAATCTAAAAGCCAGAAAATGTGACCTATATCAAAATAATAGAAATAGGCCTAGAGATAACTTACATATTGAATTTAGCAGATGAGCAATTTAAAACAGCTATTATAACTATGCTAAAGGATTTACAAGAAAGGTAACAAAAGCAACGAGATACAGGATCTCAGCAGAGAAACCTTAGCAGAGAAATGTTTTCTTTAGAAAGAAAACAAATGAAAATTCTAGCATTGAGAAATATGGTGCTGAAATTAAAATTCACTGCTTAGATTTCACTAAAGGCTCCACATAGCTGAAGAAAAATCAAGAACTGGACAATAAGTCGACAGAAATTATTCACTTTCCACAGCGCAAGGAGACAGAGTCCTCTGGAACAAAAACAAATGACTGGTCTAATATATATGCAGTTGGAGCCTAGGAGAGGACGGAGGGAGAGGAGCAAAATAAATATTTAATGAGATAATCGTCACTTCCTCCCCGAAATTGATGTAAGCCAACCCACAGTTCCAAGGAGCTCAGGAGTCCTCAAGAATGATAAATACAAGGGAAATATTCTAATCAAATTTTTGAAAAATGAAAATAGGAGTGTCTTTGGAAACAACTAACCAGTAAGCAAGACACATTACATTCAAGGGACTGATAAAGATAATGATGGCAGACATCTCAACAGAAGGAAGAGAAGTTAGAGAAGAATTGAAAATCATCTTCAAATTGCTGAAAGAACAAAATGCCAACCTAGAAATCTATGTAGAGCAAAAAACCTCTTGAAAACGTAGGCAAGGGGCGCCTGGGTGACTCAGTCGGTTGGGCGTCCGACTTTGGCTCAGGTCATGATCTGACAGTTTGGCTCATGGGTTCAAGCCCCCGCGTGAGGCTCTGTGCTGACAGCTCAGAGCCTGGAGCTGCTTCGGATTCTGTGTCTCCCTCTCTCTCTGCCCCTCCCCCAGTTATGATCTGTCTCTCAAAAATAAACATGAAAAAATTTTTTAAAGAAAATGTAGCAAAATAAAGACTTTGCAGACAAACGAAAACTGAAAGAATTAATTGCTAGTGAATCTTCATTGAATGCTAAAGCAAGTTCTTCAGGCTGAAGGGAATGACCCTCAATATAAAACTGAATCTGCAAGAAAGAACAAAAATCACCACAAATGGTAAAACTATGGACACATATAAAAACTATTTTTTAAGTTCTTTAAAAGTATATTGTCTGTAAAATATAAAAATAATAAAAATGTGATTATTGCATTATTTATATTTGTTTAAATAAAATGTAGGACAATATAGCATAAAGGGCTATGGGTATAAATGCAATTATAATGTTACAAGGTTCTTGCATTGTATGTAAAGTGGCATAATATTTATTTAAGCTTCGGTTTTTTTTTTTTAATGTTTATTTATTTATTTTGAGAGTGAGCAAGCAGGGGAGGGACAGAGAGAGAGGGAGAGATAGAATCCCAAGCTGAGTCACAAACCATGAGATCATGACCTGAGCCGATATCAAGAGTTGGATGTTTAACTGACTGAGTCACCCAGGCGCCCCTAAAGTCTGTGATAGAGAATATATAGTGCAATCTCTACCGCAACCACTAAAATATGTTAAGCAAAGAGATTTAACTTTATTCTTTTGAAGCTTAAAAAAAACTTTATTAAAATTCTAGTTAGTTAACAAAGAATGTCATATTGGTTTCAGGACTAGTATTTGGTGATTCATTACTTACATGTAACGCCCAGTGCTCAGCACAAGTGCCCTCCTTAATACCCATCACCCATTTAGTCCATCCCCCCCCTTCCAGAAACCTCCAGCCTGTTCTCTATAGTTAAGGGTCTCTTATGCTTTGCCTCCCTCTTTCCCCCACTTCTCCTGTGTTCATCTGTTTTGTTTTTTAAATTCCACAAATGAGTGAAATCATATGGTACTCGTCTTTCTCTGTGTGACTTATTTCACGTGGCATGATATACTCTAGCTCTATCCACATGGTTGCAAATGGCAAGATTTCATTCGTGTGTGTGTGTGTGTGTGTGTGTGTGTAACATCTTCCTCATCCATCAGTCAGTGGACACTTGGGCTCTTTCCATAACTTGGCTATTGTTGCTCTTGCTCCTATCAACACTAGCGTGCACGGGCGCCTTTGAATCAGTATGTTTGTGACCTTTGGGTAAATACCCAGTAGTGCAATTGCTGGGGCACAGGGCAGTTCTGTTTTTAACTTTTCGAGGAACCTCCGCACTGTTTTCCAGAGCAGCTGCACCAGTTTGCACTCCCACCAGCAGTGCAAGAGGGGTCCCCTTTCTCCACATCCTCACTAACACCTGCTGTCGCCGGAGATGTTAATTTTAGCCATTCTGACAGGTGCATGTGGAATAATTCCCTCCGAAAAAGACCTGAAAACTACTTCAAAGCTCTTCTGCAACGAAGGACAGAAGGGTCGCACTGCGATGGGTAGGAGCATCCGAAACACAGCCCCAAACCCCACCCCTGGCCAGGCAGCCCCCAACCAAGGAGGGTCTCACAAATATGGGTCTTCTTCCTGAGGAGGGAGGGGTCTGTGCCCATCAGTCACCTCAACTCCCACACCAGAGAGACAAACCCCCAAAACATCTGGCTTTGAAAACCAAAAGGCTTACGTCCAGGGGACCGTAGGGAAGGAGGATTTCACTCTTAGGAGGCTCACACCCTGCTGACCGCCCTGGGATCTAGCACAAAAGGAGCAGTTTGAAAATCACCTGGAGCACATCCGAAGGAGATTCACTTGCTAATCTTATATCTTAGGGCATCTGCCGGAGGGGCAGGAGCCTGTTAGGATGCTCCCCGGGGGGCCCAGGTGCTGGTGGGCGCCAAGTCTGTGTTCTCCCCTCTCCCAGCGGGTGCCAGCGGCCACGCCCCACTCCTGCCCTGTGGCCTTCCAGAGCCAGGCGGTCACGTGCCCACCCGGACACGGCCCTGGGCCCTGACAGCTGGCGGGGCGCGCAGCCCACACAGGGATGCTCCTCGAGCGCTTGGCGTCGGTGGCCGGGGAGGACTGTGCTTCTGGGCCCCACGGTCTGAAGCACTTAGACAGCTCTTGATCGGCTACCGCCCTCTCAGGGCACTTAGACAGGGTGGGGGTGGGGTGGGGGGGTGGGGGGGTGGGTTAGGACACCCCCCAGCCCTCCGTGAACATGGCCTGTTTACTTCTCCTGCAGTCTCAGTCTGAGAGGCACCACTTGAGGCCGCCTAGGCATCTGGAGGTTACAGGAGTGATCTCAGGGAACATGGGTGGGGGATGGGGAAGACGATGGCACCATCTTTTCTCTCTCCCTTGGCCTGGTAATAGCTCTTTGGTACCTCCCAGAGAGGAGGTCACATACCTGTCTGGCGCCCTGAAATTTGCATCTGTTGCTAAAGGGACATCTCCAGATTGTCTGGTCTGGAGGCCAGCAAAATTTATGATTGTGGTCCCGTGGGACTGTATGTGTTTGCACACCTTAAAAGCTCCTGCCTGAGGGTCTAGCTCCTGGCCAGCCTGAAATTATGGACTGACTGAGATCTCTCCCTCAGGAACACTCATAGGACTTGGCACTTCTTCAACAACTGGGTCCTATTAAGAATAAATCAATGCTCCTTAGACAGTCACAAAGATTTAAGACACAACCAAGAACTAGGGCAAGGTTGAGAGATAAAGATCATTTCCTACACAAGGTCACTTCTTCCAGAATAGGAGAGATAGCTGTTTTGCCTAATACATAGAAACAAACACAGGGAAAGTTCAGCAACATGAGGAGACAGACGAATATTTTCCAAATGAAAGAACAAGATAAAACCTAGGAAGAAAACACCTTAGTGAAAAAAATTAATTTTCCTGATAAAGAGTTCAAGTAGTGGTAATAAAAGTTGGGAGAAGAATGGATGAACATAGAATGTCAACAAAGAGCCTGAGAATAGAAGAAAATACCAAAGAGAAGTCACAGAGCTGGAGAACACAGCAACTGAACTGAAGAGTAGACTAGAGGGCTCAACAGCAGACCAGATGAACTAGAAGCACAGAACTTTTACAGCTCAACACCACAACCCAAGTAATCCAATTAAACAATAGGCAGAAGCCACCAACAGACATTTCTCTAAAGCATACAGATGGCCAGCAGACACATGAAAAGGTGTTCAGCATCATTCATCAACAGGGAAATGCAAAGCAAAACCACAATGAGATACCACCTTACACCCGTTAGAATGGCTAACATCGAGAACACAAGAAACAACAGATATTGGCGAAGATTTGAAGAAAGGCGAACCTTCCTGCAATGTTGGTGGGATTGCAAACTGGTGCAGCCACTCTAGAAAACAGCATGGAGATTCCTCAAGAAGTTAAAAATAGAACTACCCTATATTCCATCAATCACACTACTAAGTATTTACCCAAAGGATGCAAAAAACTAATTCAAATTAGCTTATTAGTTTTATAGCACCCCGATGTTTATAGCAGCATTATCTGCAGTAGCCAAATTATGGAAAGAGCCCAAGTGTTCATTGACTGATGAATGGATAAAGAAGATGTGGTACATACATACAATGGCATAGTGTTCAACCATAAGGAAGAAAGAAATCTTGCCATTTGCAACATGGACAGAGCTAGAGAGGATAATAGTATGATGCTAAGTGAAATAGGCCAGTCAGAGAAAGACAAATACCATATGGTTTCACTCATATGTGGAATTTAAGAAACAAAACAAATGAACAAAGGGAAAGAAGAGACAAGCCAAACAACAGACTCTTGACTATAGAAAGCGAACAGATGGTTACCAGAGGGGAGTGGAGGTGGGGGTATAGGGGAAACAGGTGAGGAGGATGAAGGGCACACTTACCACGATGAGCAGAGTAGTGTGTAGAATTGTTGACTCACTATACTATACACCTGAAACTAAGTTAACACTGTATGCTAAGTATACTGGAATAAAATAAAAGTAAAAATAATAATAAAATACAAATAAAAAAGAAGACACCTCAATTATACATTGAAAATAAAAGTAGTGATTAATATATCTATCTTAGATACCCAAACTAAATCAGAAAAATGTAACTTTAGCAAGACCATAACCCCTATCAATGGCAGACCAGAAATTTAATTCCATTTTTGTTTAGTCCCACATGAATTAAAAAACATACCTCCTAAATGATTCTGCTGTATAGGAAGTTTAAGCATTTCTCTCTGCAGACACCCGGACATCACCTTTCACATCAGCCTGTCCATCTGGTCAACCACCAAGCCCAAGTAATAATTCCTCCAAGTGTCTTTCTGATCTTTCACTTCTTCCATCCCCACCACCACCATAAGACACCCCTGCTCTTTCCCGGCCACCACATTAGAACCCTTCCTAGGTTCCCTGCCTCTATTACCCTGGCCCACAGAAATCTTTTCTTGATCCCAGCAGACAATGTAAACTCTTAAACATGCAGCTCTGACCTTGGCTTATAGCCTGTTAACCACTTGCATGGTCCTTATAAAGGCCACAAGGTTGTGCACACTTTGTGCCCCTGTGCCCCACTCTTCAGTCTCAGTCTTCAGAACTCAGCCCCTCCCCCACCCCAGCCACCACTAAGGAGGCTTCTAATGCCTGGACCCTTCTTCCCCTGCCCACCCCATCATACTGACTCGTGTAGGATCTCTGTTCATATTCGTTTCTTCAGGGGTAGCTTTCCTGACTTCCTCAATGTGGGTCAGTCCTCCATCGCTATTTGCTCAGCACCCTGTCCTTCCTTTTCTTTCAGAGCACTTGTCGGTTTGAAATTGTACATTTATTTGTGTTGTTGCTTGACTAAGCTCTATCACCAACACTGCAGTGCAAGCTGTACGAGAACGCGGGTCGTGTCTCTTCCATTACCCTTCACACTCCCAGCACATTGTCTGGCATAGAGCAACTATTAGCTTTTGGAATGGCCTTTATTAAATACTTCTTTGAATGAATGAATATGTACTGAGGATCATACATTCAGATGTGCAAAGAAGCTCGTCCTCCTCATAAGTGCCTGCCTTCTGCATAGCTATGGAAAGAGCAGTCTGGAGAACGACCTTGATTTTAGTACATCTGGTAACCTCACCCCAAGCCCTTAATTTAAGCCACTCCTTAGATAACTCAGTCTCTGCTTGGATGAGTGAGTTTAGTGGACTCGTCTGCTGGAATTCTGTTCCTCTCTGCGTGTGTCTTGTGGAGTGTGCTGTAGGAGGTGACACACCTGTGTCCTTGTAGAAGAAGGAGCTCTGGCCCCATCTCTGCGCATTCTGTGGCCCTTCCTACCCATGTCTGAGGTTGGTGAGCTCATAGCCACTGGTCTAGTGGTCTCTCCCTACCAACAGGGCCCCTGTAAAGTACTTCTAGTGCTCACACTCCTCTGAGTGTGTCAGAGAAACTCTACATAAGAAGAGTCACCTTGTATCTATTTTGTTGAATAAATGAATGATTGAGTGAATGAGTGACCAACCAAAGAATATGCTCACATATACTGTTAGGTTACAAAAAAATTTTTTAGCAGAGCATTATTTTAGTTTCTAAAAGAAAAATACGTATGTATCTGTGTGTATCACACACACACACACACGCGCGCGTGCACATACACACAAGGATCAGAAAGAAACATACCATATAAACATTGGGTATTTTAGAGTGGTAAGATTGTGATTCTTTTTTCACTTGCATTTTCCTTTATGCTTTTCTTACTTTCTTCTATGAAAAGAAAATTGCAAATTCTCTATAATGAATATGGAGTATAGATTCAGAGAAACAATGAACATTAATATCAAATTTTTATGCACATAACTCCTAATTACCTATAGACCACTCACTTGATGTCTGAATTGCATAGAGCCCGAGACCTCCCCCCCAAATTATCTCTTGATACCCACAAGCCAATTGATCTGATCCAGCCCAGGAGAGAAGACCTTGGTCCTCATTTATTCTTTGTGCAAAGATCTAATACCCCAGATCTGTGCTGGGATTGTCCAGAGGCCATCAGGGTGTCCTGGGCGGGGTGCTTCAGAGGCAGCGGAGACTCTCCTCATACTATGGAGATCTTTCTGGGTGCACTTCCCACCCCAGCAGCAGGAGGGGAGTCAGGGAGAGTGTAGCTTCAGCATTCATTTCCTGACTTTCCCTCCTCGGTGGCTTCAAGTCACTGTGACTTGAACGTGAACATACCAAGGTCCTGTTCTAGACTCTGACAACTTATCAAACTCTCTGAGCTTCAGTTTCCCCCATCAAAAAATGAGGCTAATGTTAACTACTCTGATAGGTGGATAGGACAGTTAGGAGAAATGCATATAAACCGCCAGATACCTGGCAATTGATAGGTGATCATTCCGTTTCACTTATTAAAATTTCAAAATAAAATATTTTTACATACAAACATACAAGTCATGCAATAATAATAGTAATTGCTAAAATACACACTAGCGCCAAATGTGCATCATCTGATATGCTCTTCATGCAGTTCTATGGGACAGGTACTGTCTGTAGCTCCAGTTTACACATGGGGAAACTGAGACACTCTAAAGAGGGTGATAACATTTAGTAAATTAGTTACACAATTTACCGAGTAGTGGCCCCTCAGAAACATGCCATGTCCTATGCCCCAGAACCCAGGAATGTAACCCCTACTTGGAAAGAGAGTCTTCGCAGATGTCAGTTAACCTAAGGATCTCAAGATGAGATCCTCCAGGATTACTGGTGGGTCCTAAGTTCAATGGCAGGTATGAGAGTGAGGCAGAAGAGAGCAGAGAGACAGGGACATGGGGGAGAGGCCACGTGCAGACAGAGGCAGAGGTGAGAGTGGTGTGGCCAGAATGACAGGAGCCAGCAGGAGCTGGGAGAGGCAAGGAGGGGTCTCCCTGGAGACTCTGGAGGGAGTGTGGCCCTGTCAGCATCTTGATTTTGGACTCCTACCCTCCAAAACAATGACAGAATAAATTTCTGATGTTTTATGTCACCTAGTTTGTGGTAATTTATTCGAATAGCAACCCAACCCTAGGAATCTAATATAGGTACGAAAGCCCTTGGGTTTAAACCCACCATTCTCCCCTCCTGACCCCCTCGCCTAACCCATCAAAGATTTCATTTGATGCTCTCTTTCCAAAAACACAAAGTTACTTAGAACCAGAGCACCCGTTTTCTCACCCCTCACAGCCACAGCATGCTCCGTGTTATGCACGCCTCCCTGGACGATGCACATCTGGAGAGTGAACTGCCCCTACCAAGCTCAAACTGTCTTACCAAACTTTCATTTGGTTGAGCACCAATTATATCCATACCCAGGACCGTGTAACCTACAGAATCTATCAGGGACACTTTGCCTACAGTGAGATGCAAACAGTACCACCCATGGGAAGAATTTTCACTGAGGCTTTGCCCACAAAGTCACACTGTTCATCCTTATAATCACAAGGATGCCCCAGTCCCCAAGAAAGCTATGATGCTAGTAATCTTAAAATGAACAGTGCTTTTCCGGTTTTGTAATCTATGATCTAATTCATCCTCCTAACTATTATCCCCCGGTGGTTGAGAGTGTTGCTTTTTAAATTAGCCTATGCATCAATGGGAATTGAAGTATAGGGTCCTAGTAAAACAGGGAACAGGCAATTCCCAGAGTAGGAACATGAACTCTACAAAGGTGTATCCCCAAGGTGATTTAAAAGTTTTATAGCAAAGACTCAAATCGGCAAGAAGTAATCTTTGAAGTAGCCTTCTTGGAACAAATTCTTGTTCCGAAGGTCAAACCTTTCCCTTCCTCGCTGTCTTTTAGTCAACAAGGCTTGATTTTAGGAATCTGGGCTAGACGGTTGCATCTACAGCAAAAGAGATGCTGAATTCCTGAGAATAATTCCTGGGAATAAGGCTGTGGTGTTATCTGTTCCTGGAGAAGAATTCCTTCATAAAAATACAAAGGAGAAGCCAACGGATGAATAGTGCATTTGTAAGACAATGGAAGCCAATATTAGACACCATTTTGAGTCCTCCAACTCTTCGCTGTTAGCCCCCACCAAGGTTGCCTAGCTATGCATAATGGAAACATGTAAAGTAAAATCCCAGCAATGGCCGGGGCAAAAGACCAGACTTTGGAGCCAGACAATTGATAATGGAGTGCTTCCTTCCAGGGTTGTTTTATGAATCAAAGATAAGGAACATAAAGTGCCTATCCCTGTGTCAGGAACATAGTAGGTGCTCAAAAAATGATAGATATTATTTGGAATCAAGGAAACCAGAGATGAAACACATCTTTACCCCAGACTATTTCTTTTTTTTTTTATGACTTTATTTTTTATTTTTTATTTTTTATTTAATGTTTATTTTATTTTATTTTATTTTTTTACAAATAGTTTATTGTCAAATTAGTTTCCACATAACACCCAGTGCTCATCCCCACAAGTGCCCTCCTCCATGCCCACCCCTCCTCCCCCACATCCACCAGTCCTCAGTTTTTGTCAGCATTCAAGAGTCTCTCATGGTTTGCCTCTCTCCCTTTCCCCCACCATTTCCGCCCTTCTTCTCCCCCTTGGTCCTCTGTCAAGTTCCTCCTAATCCTCCTATACGTGCACACATATGATATTTGTCCTTCTCTGCCTGACTTATTTCGCTCAGCATAACACCCTCAAGGTCCATCCATGTTGCTACACATGGCCAGATTTCATTCTTTCTCACTGCCATGTAGTATTCCATGGTATAGATAAACCACATCTTCTTGATCCATTCATCTGTTGATGGACACTTAGGTTCTTTCCATGTTTTAGCTATTGTGGAGAGTGCTGCTATGAACATGGGGGTACATGTGCCCCTAGGCATCAGCATTACCACAGACTATTTCTGTAATAGTGGGAATAATAATGGTAAAGGCAAATTAGATCATAGGTGATAAAGCTGAAGCTGTATACATATCATAATGTATTATCCTGACCTTTGAAGTTTCATCTGACTCCAGCAGTCTATAATTTATGAGCTGATAAAGGGGCGATCTCAGTTGTACTATGGAATAGAGCAAGATGAGGTTTGTCCACAAAAAGAGCTCAGTTGCCACAGCAATTTAGAGATTATTTTCTAAGTCAGAATGATAATGTTGAGCTACATGTCTTCTATAACATGCCAGTGGGTTTCCCCTTTCAGGTGAAGATAAAACAGCACTATATTTTAGGATCAAAGCTAGTGTAATAGTGGAACTAAAACTCTAAGCTCAAAACCTGGCACTTATCATGGCTTTGGGTAATACGATGTAAAGACACTCTATTTATTTTGAAAACCTCAAATTTTCTTATAGAAAATGTCAAGCAGTATCAAAATATTCTGTTTTTTCAATCTGACAAATACTCTCTCATGACAAGCAAGTGACTTTCTCCATTATGGATTTAAAATAAGATAAAGTGGGTCTATTGATCTAACTTCTTCTGAAGCTGTTGAAGAGAAAGAGGGTATCTCACACACACACACACACACACACACAGAATGTGTTTTTTATACAGTTACATAATAATATATATAGATATATAAATTTATGTAGAAAAATATGTATAGTTATATATAATATATACTTATAGAGAGATATACACATATATAGAGAAAATATATAGAGTTATACATAATATGTATATAGAGAGGTATATACATAAAGAATACATAATATATATATGAGCAATCTTCAATTATTGATAAAATTGAATGTCACCATCTGCCTGAAAGAGTTAATCATCCTACCCAACTGCTTAGCAAGTAGTTGACTCAGCTGTAGAGAGCATTTGAGTGGACTAAACATTTTTGTAAAGAAGTTACTATTTTAAGCACAATAATAACAGTGGCCCTAATACTTGAAACGATGCCTAGTTCAGGTGGCGTGACTTTCCCACACTGGAAACAGCTGCCCCAATCCTTAGCATCGTAGAATTATTGGTTCAGTTTTGAAAGGTTAACTAATGTCAAAAGTAAGCTTTTCTTATGAAAAATGACCTTCCTCGCTTTGTCAAGACCATTTTCGTAGCATGGCACATGGACACTGGATTCCTGATCCTGCACTAATAAAGAAATACTTCTTTACACTGTTTCCTCCGAAGGTCGTGTTGCCAGAGTGGCAAGTGATCTGAACTTTGTAAATATCAAATTTTGAATCAGATCCAGTTGAATAAGGCTTTCATGGCAAATTTAACATGACACGAATCAATGTTTTCAAAAGCGCCCAATTTACTAGTACCCCACATATTTGGAAAATTCCCTTTTTCTTCCAGATAGAAAGTACCATTTTCTTGAGCCATAGTTGCCCTTCCAATTGCACAAGGAGAATCACAAAATTGTGACAGAGGAAAACCCTCAGGTCTGTTGTACAAGGGATACTGTGAAGGGCGGGAGAAGAGAAGACGCAACAGGACCCAGAAATAGCCAAAAGTTACTCTAGGAACCGAGGATTAGAGGCTCCGGGAAGCGGATTTGACTCAACATAAGAAAGAATGGCTTAGGTCAAAGATATTTAAAGATCAAATAGACAGGTGTCCTGGGAGGTGGTAAGAGCTTGCCTCTACTGAGATATCAGGAGAGGTATTAGGTGGGTGGTTGGATGGGAGAGTGTTGGCTGCTCACTAAAATTGCCTAGGGTTCCCGTTTAATTTTTTTTTACATTTATTTATTTTTGAGAGACAGAGCACAAGTGGGGGAGGGGCAGAGAGAGAGGGAGACACAGAATCTGAAGTAGGCTCCAGGCTTTGAGCTGTCAGCACAGAGTCTGACATGGGTCTCGAACTCTCAAACTGTGAGATCATGACCTGAGCCAAAGCTGGATGCTTAACCGACAGCCCCCAGGCACCCCTAGGGTTCCTGTTTAAAATACACATTCCTGAGCCCTACCTCTAGAGATTCTGATGCCACGGGTCTGGGAGCTAGGGAACCTGTATTGTAAACAAGTGCCCTGCGTGGGTCCCAACTCACTGATAGTTCCAAACACTTGGTTCATATACTCCTTCTCCTTGGTTTCTCACAGCAGAAAGGTTGGGAGGGTGTTGAAGGCCGGACTGGGTGGTTACTAACTGATGGGGAAGAGCCATCCAGGCCCATTTCCAAGGCACTGTGTCATCGAGGCCAGTGGGAGCCCCACTGAGCAATCGGTGAGACAAGGCGACAGGGCAGGTCTCGTCACATTGATGCCAGCCCGCGCTGCACTGGTGAATGTTTAACCAACACCAGCACCAAAAATAACAAATTAACAGATAAATAATTAGCCCAGACGTCTTAAGTCTTGGCAAATTCCAGATGTCCGTACATGTATACACACTGCAGGGTACCAGTTTCAAGCTGTCAACCTGACATCACTGAACATGGGGCTGGGAAGAGACGCCCACGATCAGCACACGTGGGCCGGTGATGAGCCGGCGTGGCCCCCGGGCAGGGCTCAGAGAAGAGAGGGAAGGCGCCCCGCTACTTAGCGCACCTAGCTCCCACTGGGCTGGTGGTGCCATACGTGGGTGCCCAAGGGGAGCGGGTATAGGTTACTGCCACACTCCAACGTGAAAGGTAGCATTGGGTTGAGGGTGAGGCTGTTGACACATGTAGGAGTCCTTTCCTTTGTCGTCTTTCGGAACAATGAGTTGTCTGTTTTAGCTCCAAAGGGAACCGGTGAGGCTTTATTCATGGTCAGTGTCATTAGAAACTCAGATTGTGACAAATTGATTAGTTGTGCTTTAATACATTGCAGTTATTTTTCGTATCGATGCAGACTGATCGCTGTTGGCTCTGGAGTGGTTTTAACACAGTCCCAGGGGGTTGGGGAGCTTCCTTGCTTGATAGCACGCCTTCCCAGTTTTTTCCAGATTGTGGCCCAAGACAATCTTGTAGCTCATCCAGGCTTTCAAGAAGATTGTTGTATATTTGTTTATTCATTTGTCCTCAGAATCACCCAGACGGTCATTACCAGAAGTGGCCTCACCTCGAGATATCAAACTCATTTGTTTATTTAACTGGTGTTTTTTGAGAACCTACCACATAACCCCATGCTATGGGAAGAAGTAGAGAAATCGGACACACTTTCTACCCTCAAAGAATTTGCACTTGGCTGAGGAGTCCGAACTACGGGCACCAAGGCTGGTGTGCAGAATGCAGAAGTGATGTCTGGAAGTTCACATAGATTTCGAGGGAACTGGCAGACAGTCAGGGAGGTCTTCAAGGAGGAGGAAGTGGCGCCTGGAAGCTTGAGCAGGACTGGACGTGCTGAAATAGGGAGACGACCAGCTGCTCACCGTTAGTTGTAGATGCTCCCTCAGCTCAGCAGACACGCCGGGGACGTTCAAGGACTGTGTACCAGCACCTCCTAGGTCAGTGCAGAGCAGGGACTGCCTCCCGGAAGGGACCCGGGCCCTTACCTGCTACTCTACGATCTACTCTACGTAGAGATCTACTCTACGATCCCACCACGCACACCGTTAATCAAGCTTCTGCATAAAAATGCAAAGAGCAACAGAAGAAGCTTTATGTCCACCATCTCCTCTGTGTGGGGCTTCGCGTGTGAACCCCGGCCAGACGCCTGAGGGTTAGGAGCCAAACGATCACACCTTTTTCTACAGCCAACTTCTGGGGTGAAAGAGTTAGTGGAAGTGAACCCGTACTTGGAATGCTCAGGTTCAACCAAACCAAACCAAACAAAAAAGAAGGAGGAGGAAAGAAAAAGTAGCACCGCGTAGCCCAGGACTCAAAATTAAAAGGCAGTTTCCCCCAAACAGTAAAGCAACCATCCCAAATCCTCATGGAAATAAGACAGGAGAGCATGGGTGCCGAGCAGGACACGGGCCGGCGGGCCAGGCGCCCAGAGCACAGACGCCCTGGGAAAGGCCACCTTGACTGCGTGGCCTGTGGTTCCGGCTCACGAGGGAGCTGTGGGGCCCGAAGGTGCCCAGGGGGCCGAAGGGCTGGCATTCCAACAGGAGAAACGAGTTTTGAGTGGAGGTGTTAGGGGAAGGGCCAGTGGCTCAAAACCCGTGGGCCCAGAGACGGAAAATGGTGCAGGGACACCAGGAGCAAACGAGCCCCTGCCTCGGACAACACAAGCACGGCTCCCTCAGGCGCTGAGCTTCCCACCAAGGAAGGAAGTAGATCACCGCCTTTAACGTGCAGGATGCCTTAGGAACCGCAGACTTCTCCACCCCCCTGGATTCCCCCTCCTTGGTGCTGCAGGGGTGACGCTGAGCCCTTTAAAGGACAGGAGGGACTTTCAGACAGAGTGTCAGGAATCCTCGTGACACTGGGGGTCCCACCCCCCAGAGCCACCTGGACAGGCGAATGTCCAACGGTAAAGGGTGTGCAAGTTCTCCTTTGCCTTTAGAGCGTGGGTATGGCACTTGCACACGTGCTGGTTACATCGAACCCTGGAACATGTGCTGGGACCCGTGGCCCAGGGTCTAATATGAACCGAGCAGGTGGCCGTTAGTGCGCAGCGCCAGGATGCTGGGCTTCGGTTGTGGAGTCGCAGCGCCAGGATGCTGGGCTTCGGTTGTGGAGTTACTGCTTCATTCAAGAATCTGAGCGTCAGCAGTGGAACTTTCTGCGATGATATAAATGTTCTAGATCTGTGCTGTCCGACATGTACCCACTGTCCACATACAGCCGAGCACCGGAAACGTGGCTAGTGCAGTTAAGGGACTTCTTTTTTTAATTGCAGTACAGCTAACATAGAGTGTTATATTAGTTTCAGGTGCATAATATAGTGATTCAACACTTCTGTACATCACCCAGGGCCCATCGTAACATGAGGGACTTCACCGTATTTTAATACGCGCCGGGGCATGGCTCATACACAGAACAGATGAGCTTCACACCCTCAGAGAGCTGATTTTCTACACAAGTCAGAAAACATAGCTAATGCATGAACCACACATTAAAGAGTTTCATGAAAATAAACAGGGTATCGCGATGGAGAATGCGTGAGCTCACTGGGGATCAGGGAAGGCCTCTCCAGAGAGAACATCCCAGCTGAGACGGGAAGGTAAGAAGGGGCATCCACGTGAACAGCCTGTTAAAAAATGTTCTAGGCAGAAAGACCAGCACGGAGCCTGCGTGGCCGGGAAAGGCACGTGAGCAGAGACAGATCAGTAGGGGCTTCACAAGCCAAGGGGAGGAGTCTGGATTTTATTTTCAGTGCTAAGGGGAAGGTGCCAGAAGGTTCTAAGCAGCGTGGCATTTGATTGGCATTATTTAAAGTCACTGTGGCTGCTGTGTGGAGAGGAGCTGAGAAGCGCCAAAAGTAAGAAAGCTCTCCGTCTCAGGGGGGCCCGGGGCTTCCAAGCAGGAAGTTTGCTGAGCAGTGGTCACATGGGCAGGAGTGAGGAGCCAAAGCATGAAGGGGAGGGAGGCGGAAGCCAGAGCCCCCGTGCCCGGCGCCGCACCCACAGAGCCTTGCGGGGAGCCCTGGGTTTCAGACTCGCCCAGGGAAGGGAGAGGGGAGCGCATACCCGGCATCCCAGCCCTCCTTTGGTCAGTGGGAACCCGCAAGGGTAGGGCCTGCACAGGCCCAGAGCAGGAAGAGGGGGGCGCAGAGCTGGCCGGGCGGGGGCAGTGCTGGGCTACACAGCGCCAAACCGGCCCCAGTCTTTGCAGAATCGGTGGCCCTGTGGTGGGGTGACAGCAGGAGCTTTGAGAACTTAGAGGGGTGCAAAAGAGAGGGGCAATGCTTCTTGAGGATCCAGGAACTGACAACATGGAGAGTTCTAGAAGCTGAGTTGTGGTCCTGGTGGGATGTCCAGACAGGAGCATGACCCCAGCAGAAGAGAAGGAACGGTGGCAAGAGGTGGGTCCCAGACTGAATGGAGTGCAGGCCTGGGGAGGGTCCCCAGGGGTCAGTCAAGGAAGCTGAGGTAGCAGCCGCAGGCTGGGCAGCCCTGGGGAGAGTCAGGGGCAATTGAAGCAAAGGGGGCACATGCAGCCCACTTCTTCCCAGGCTTGTGGTAATAAGGCTCATTCCTGACTCCCAGGGCTGACAGGTGGGTCTCCGGGCGCTCCTCCCTGCTTGGGATTGGCTCAGGAAATGGAGGGAAGAGAGGTGGCGGGATCACCGATGCATCACCCGATGCGGAGACCATGCCACACCGCGAGGCGGCCTTGAAGGAAAGGCTGTACACAAAATAGGCACTGCGCCTTGGGGGCCCTTCCCCCCCGGCTTCAGCGACTCCCCCACTCAGTGGTGTTCCTCCTTCCTCCCGTTTCCTGTCTCTGCCCCTCGATGGTCCCTGCTTCCCCCACCTCCCCACCCCCAGCTCAGGCTCACTTCCCTGCCCCTCGCCTTCAGCTGTGATGCTGTCTCCCTATATAATTTCAGCTACGCCCATGGCTTCAGGTGTCAGGTAGATCCTTACGACTTCCAAGTTTGTTCCCAGCCCAGACTTCTTTCCAATTTCCACCCTCTTCCATCTCTCCCCCTCCCCCCACTGAGACCTCACTCGAATCTCATGGGCATCTCAAATGCGGTGTGGCCAGAGATAAACTGAGGACTTCTCCTCACCCACAGCGCTCAGGGCAGGTCTCCATGCAATCCATGCAAGCCTGACAGTGAGGGCCGTCGCCCCTTCTCACCAACCCCAGACCTCACCCATCACCAAGTCCTGGTATCTTTCCCTTCCAGGGAATATTCCAAATATTCCATTTGCATGTCCATCTCCATTGCAAAGCTAGCATTTACAGAACTCTTCCAAGCTCTGCAGAATCACCGCGAGCAAAGTGCAGCCTTCGCTCACCAGGGACTCCGGGAGGCAGTGGGCAGCTCAGCTCAGTTACCCCAGCCGGGGGTGGGCTGTTTTCCTACACCCCCTCTGCTTCCACAGCACCAGCTCCCCAGCCTGCCTTATCGGCGGGCGGCGCAGGCTCCCACGGCCAGAAGAAAACTCTCAGAGAACCACCGGTGCCCACAAGTACGCCACTTTCTGCACACAGATACACGTGGGCAGGGCACGTGGGCAGAACCCAGGCATGTGTGCTAGAGTCGGGCCCTCTGAGCATCCCCACATTATTTAGTCGCACACAGCAGTCACCTGAGGTAAGTTCTATCCTCCCCTGTGACAGGTGCACAGACAGGAATCCCCCCTCCCCAGCTTTGGTCCATCGGCCTGGGAAGCTTCGAGTCAGTGTTCCCATCTCGGTTCAAACAGCATTTCCTCAGGGAGGCCATCCTCGACAGCACCCTAGTACACAAATACACACGGGAGGCTAATCAAAGCACTCTGTGACTCGGGCCGTCACAGCACACGTCCCCTCTCCCACCGCACTCACACAGCGGGTGGCTCCTGGTGGGCGCCTGTGCGTTGGGAGAGCCAGCGCGTGGTGACTCGCCCGGACGTGCTTGAACACGGACGTCCAAGCCCCAGCCCATGCACGTGTGCTCAGACCACGACGGAACGTCCCTGTGCAGAACCCCGCCGTTCTGGGACTTTCCTCCGAGTCCCACACCCTCTCTCCTCATAGACTTTCAACCTCAGTCTTTCCCAAGAATTCTGAACCTCTTCCAACTCAGCTCAAAGCATGGCCAGCGGGGGCTTCCAGTCAGGTGCCAACTGAACTCCCACAGCACCGTCAGGGAGAAGCTTCTGGGGCCCAGAGGCCTCCGGGCCTGCAGCCTTGTCTAGACACTGCGTGAAGGAGTGTGGCCCCTGGACACAGACTGCCTGAATGCAGATTCTGGCTTCGCCACCTCGGGGCTCTGTGAACTCAGTCTCCCACCGACGCCCGTGTGAGGACTACAGAAGATGAACGGAAAGCTCTGGGCCGCTGTGCACAGGACCCCCCGAACCATCACGCCCACCCTTCCTGCCCTTCTTTCCCTGGGAGAACGGGATCTCTGCTCAGTTGGATTTGCCTTCCTGCCTGGTGGAAAGTTGGGAGGAGATTTGGGAAGAGATCTAGGAGGCGGAGCAGCTGCGACCAGGCAGGTTGGAGGTGGTCCGAAAAGTGTCGCCATGGACTCGCCTGGATGTTCTTTGACAGGTGCCGCGGACGGAGCTGTGTGCCCCTCCTCCCATTCGAATGTTGAAGCTCTAACCCCCGGAGAGATTCTGTTTAGAGATCGGGCCTGTAAGGAGGGAATTACGGTTAAATGAGATTGTAAGGGCGAGGTCCTAACCCGATAGGAGCAGTGTAACAATCAGAATTTCTTTTCCTTTTTGATTCCTTTTGTCCCTGAGTCAGGCTCTCTACACTGTGCGAGGCCGGGTGGGCGGCTGTGATGGTTACTTTTACGCATCAACTTGACTGGGCTAACGATGCCCAGATAGCTGGTAAATTGTTATTTCCGGGTGCGTCTGTGCCCGTGAGGGTGTTTCAGGAAGAGATGATCATTTGAACGGGTAGACCGGTTAAAGAAGATGCTCTCGGTGCAGCCGGGCGTCCTCCAGCCGGCGGCGCAGCCCCTCCTGCAGGTGGACGCGCCAGGCTGCCCGAGAGCCCTTCCCGCCTGAGCCGCGCCTCTCTTCCCCAGTCCCTCCCAGGGCCTAATTCCACCAGCCACCGCCTTGCATATCCTGTGAGCTAAGCGTGGGGTTTACATTTACATGATAGGGAAAAAAATCAAAAGAATAACATTCCCTGATGTATGGAAATCACATGGACTTCAAATGTCAAATGTCTGTAAACAAGTTTAAATGGAATACAGCCACACTTACTCATTTCCCTTCACCTACCTGCTGAGCAGGCAGCGGGCGAAGTAGCTGTAATGGATTCCCACAGGCACAGCATGACCCTCTACAGGAAAAGCTGGGTCACCAATGATTCCGCAGGGCTTTTCAAAATGCAACTCAATTAGGTCACACCACTCCCAGAGCCTCCCACTGCATTTAAATTAACCTCTGACCTAACCTTATACCCTACCCCCCTCTCTGCGCTTCCCTCCCCCCACGCCCTCTCCCTGCCCCGCAGCCTGCCCCACCCCCACCGTCAAGCCCTCCCCTCCCAGGCTGGGGTCCCCAGCTGCGCTTCCTGCCCTGCAGGTCCTTCTCAGAATGGAACAATCCTTCCTGCTGTCCCCGTCTTGGAGGGCTCTTCCCAAGCTTCGGCACGAAGCAGACGTTGGGCACGCGTATGCCGTCACTTGACTTCATTCGCTGATCAGCACTTACCACTATCGGGTATTTCACTTGTTTATCCACTCAGTTATTCTTCCTTAACCACCTCCTTCATTTAGAACATAAGCTCCATGGACGCAGGGACCTGCTCTATTTCACGCTGTGTCCCCAGGACACAGGACGGCAGACTCTTGGAGGCTGCGGAAGAGCCCGTGATGACAAGAGACAGCACCCCCGCTCATCGCTGGGCTCGGGCTCTCCCTGGGGGACGGCCGGCTCTGGCTCTGCGGCCGCATCCAACAGCTTACGAGCACTGTCCACACGGGAAGCTGTCCACACGCGGGCCTGTCCACATGGGAAACCAGGTGCGCGGGCACCAGAGGTCATCTCTTCAATGCTCTGGTCTTGGTGGTCACACAGAAGTCCCCAGAGCAGACAACTCAAGCTAGCAGCGTCATGCTTTCAATGATATGTGTGTATAGTAAAAGTCATAGTATAAAGAAAACTGTAAAGAAATTTAAAACCATCCACAAATAACCAAGCTTAGCATTTTGGCATATTTCCTTCAAGGTGTTTTCTATGTAACTATCTTTTTTCTTAAATGTTTACTTATTTATTTTGAGAGAGAGAGAGAGAGAGCAAGCAAATAGGGAAAGGGTAGAGTGAGGGAGACAGAGAACCCCAAGCAGGTCCTGCACTGTCATTGCAAAGCCCAATGCGGGGCTCAAACTCACAAACTGTGAGATCATGACCTGAGCCAAAATCAGGAGTCAGATGCTTAACTGACTGAGCCCCGAGGTGCCCCCTGTGCCAGGTCTCTTACTGCACTTGTAACTGTATGCTTTTCTCTTCGGGTGTCCATTTTCTCCACTAAGCTATGAATTTGTAACGATCGAGCTAAATTCACTTCTAGAGCCTCAGACCTAAACCTAAACACACAGTGGTTGTTCCCCCAAAAAAGTACTGAATAAGGAGACTGCAGCAGAATCAACATTCACTTCTCTGAAGACAAAACGGAGAAATGGAGTTTAGGAGAAAAGGGGGGAACACTGTTCAGGGTAAAGCATTTTCTCCCCACTTGACCCGAAGGCTTGCTTCACTCGGCCAGCAGAGCCCGAGGGAGAGCTGGGGAGCACACCGGACTGGCGGGCTCAGCACCACCCCCGCCCCTTGCTCACACTCCAAGCTCCCAGGCAGCTTTCTAGTTGTCACTGGCTGTCCCTGCCCCAGGCGCCCCATCCCAGTAAGCGGCGACATCATCCTTCCTGCAGCCCTATTCACACACCTGGGGGTCATCCCGGACCAGTTCCTTTCTCTCACAGCCCACATCCAAGCTGTCAGCCCATCCCGTTAGCTTTACCTCCCGGACATCTCCGGAATCTGGCTGCTTCTCCCCACTGCCACCTCCCTCCCTCGAACCTCGGCCACCATCTCTCCGACGGGGACACTCAGGAGTAGCCTGATGGCCCTCCGTGCTCCCATTCTTGCCTCCAGATAGTCTCTTCCGGGCACAAGCCAGAGGGAGCCTTGAAAACCCAAGTCAGATGGTGCCGCTCCTCTGTTCAAATGCTCTGCAATTTGAATGCCTTTTATTTTTTTTTTCTTGCCTTATTCCTCTGGCTAGGATTTCCAGTACTATGCTGAAGGTAAGCGGCAAGAGCAGACTTCCTTTCCCTGTTCCTGATCTTGAGGGAGTTCTGTTTCTCACCATTGGGTATGATGTTAGGTATGGGATTTTCACATACAGCCTTTACCATGTTGAGATGTGTTCCTTCTATTCCTATTTTGTTGAGTATTTTTATCATGAAAGATGACAAATTTTGTCAAGGTTTTTTTCTGAATCTAATGAAGTGATTGTGGGATTTTTAATTCTTTGTTCCATTAATGTGGGATATAGCATTAATTGACTTATATATATATATATATATAACCACCCTTGTGTCACAGGGATAAATCGCACCTGGTCATATACCATGAATGGTCATATACCATGAATGGTCATATACCTTTTAATGTGGAATTTGGTTTGCCAGTATTTTGTTGGGGATTTTTGCATCTATGTTCATCAGGGATATTGGACTGTAGTTTTCTTTTCTTGCAGTGTCTTTGTCTTTTGGTATCAGAGTAATGCTGGCCTCATAAAATAAGTTGGAAAGTGTTCCCTCCTCTTCAACTTTTAGGAAGAACTTAGAAAGAATTGGTGTTAATTCTTTAAATGTTTGGTAGAAATCACCAGTGAAGGCATCTGGTCCTGGGCTTTTCTATGTAGGGAGGTTTTTCATTACTTGATTACTTGATAGGTTCTATGTTTATAGAAATTTATCTAATTATTCTACATCATCCAATTTGTTGGCATATAATTAATTATTCACAGTAGTCTCTTAGGATCCTTTGTATTTCTGTAACATCAGTTTTGTTTTGTTTTGTTTTCTTAGAAACATCTTTATTACAAGGGGTTTTAAACAGGTCCTTACACACATCACAGAATGGCTATGACTTTGATTGTTTCCTCTTTCTCATTTTCAGTTTTCCCTCTTTTTTCTTTAAAAAAATTTGTTTAGGGGCGCCTGGGTGGCTTAGTCAGTTAAGCGTCCGACTTTCACTTAGGTCATGATCTCTCGGTTCGTGGGTTTGAGCCCCGCATCGGGCTCTGTGCTGACTGCCGGCTCAGAGCCTGGAGCCTGTTTCGGTCTGTGACTCCCTCTCTCTCTGACCCTCCCCTGCTCACGCTGTCTCTCTCCTCTCCTAGAAATAAATAAAACATTAAAAAAATAAATATATATTTATTTTATAAAAATAAAAAAATATGTTTAATGTTTTATTTATTTCTGAGAGAGAGAGAGAGAGAGAGATAGCATGAACAGGGGAGGGCCAGAAAGAGAGGGAGGTACAGAATCTGAAACAGGCTCCAGGCTCTGAGCTAGCTGTCAGTACGAACCCACAAACCGTGAGATCATGACATGTGCTGAAGTTGGACCCTTAACTGACCGAGCCACCCAGGGGCCCCTCTTTTTTCTTTTTTCAAATGTTTGTTTATTTTGAGAGAGACAGAGAACATGTGCAAGTGGGGGAGTGGCAGAGAGAGAAGGGGAGACAGAATTCCCAAGCAGGCTTTCACTGCCAGTGCAAAGCTCAATGTGGGCCTCAATCTCACAAACCATGAGACCATGACCTGAGCTGAAATCAAGAGTCAGATACTTAGCCAACTGAGCCTCCCAGGTGTCCCTCTTTCTTTTTCTTCTTAATTTAGCTAAAGGTTTATCAATTTTGTTAAACTTTTCAGAAAACCAACTCTTAGTTTTGTTGGTTTTTTTCTATTTCCTTTCTTCTGCTAACTTTGGGCTTAGTTTGTTCTTTTTTGAGTTTCTTGAAGTGTAAAGTTTGAGATTTTCTCTCTTTTTTTTAATGGTGGCATTTATTGCTATAAACTTCCTACTTAATACTGCTTTTATTGGATCCCATAAGTCCCACAGATGACATGATCTTACATGTAAAAAAAAAAAAAAACCAAACCAAAGCTTCCACACAAAAAACTATTAGAACTAATAAACAAGTTCAGTAAACTTGCAGGAAAGAAAACCAACATATCAAAATCAGTTGTATTTCCAAATCAAAACCACACTGAGATACCACCTCACACCAGTCAAAGTGGCTAAAATGAGCCAATAAGAGAACTCTAGATGCTGGCGAGGATGTGGAGAAACGGGCACCCTCCTACACTGTTGGTGGGAATGTAAGCTGGTACAGCCCCTCTGGAAAACAGTGTGGAGGTTCCTCAGGAAACTAACAATAGAACTCCCCTAGGACCCAGCAATAGCACTGCTAGGAATTTACCCCAGGGATACAGAAATGCTGATGCATAGGGGCACATGTACCCCAATGTTCATAGCAGCACTCTCCACAATAGCTAAAACCTGGAAAGAGGCTAAGCGTCCATCAACAGATGAATGGATCAAGAAGATGTGGTTTATCTATACCATGGAATACTACATGGCAATGAGAAACAATGAAATCTGGCCTGTGTAGCAACATGGATGGACCTTGAGGGTGTTATGCTGAGCGAAATAAGTCAGGCAGAGAAGGACAAATATCATATGTGTGCACGTATAGGAGGATTAGGAGGAACTTAACAGAGGACCAAGGGGGAGAAGAAGGGCGGAAATGGTGGGGGAAAGGGAGAGAGGCAAACCATGAGAGACTCTTGAATGCTGACAAAAACTGAGGACTGATGGATGTGGGGGGGAGGAGGGATGGGCATGGAGGAGGACACTTGTGGGGATGAGCACTGGGTGTTATGTGGAAACTAATTTGACAATAAACTATTTGTAAAAAAAAAAAAGAAAAGAAAACAAAAACAATGGAAAAAAAAATCAGTTGTATTTCTAAACACTAGCAATGAACTATCTGAAAAAAAATTAAGGTAACAATCTCCTTTATAACAGCATCAAAAAGACGAATATACTTAGAAATAAACTTAATCAAGAAAGTGAAAAACCTATACACTGAAAACTACAAAATATTGATGAAAGAAGCTTAAGACACAATAAGTGAAAAGATAGCCTGTGTTCATGGATTGGAAGGCTTCATACTGTTAAAATGTCCATTCTATCCAAAGTAATATACAGATTCAATGCAATCTCTATCAAAATGTCAATGGACTTTCTTTTACAGAAATAGAAAAAACAATCCTAAAATTATTATGGAACCCCAAAGACCCCACCCTGAACAGCCAAAACAATCTTGAGAAAGAAGAACAAAGCTGGAGAAATCATACTTCCTGATTCCAAAATATATCACAAAGCTACATTATTTAAAACAGTATGTATGGTACCGGCATAAAGATGACATAGAGACTAATGGAATAAAATAAAGGGTCTAGAAATAAACTGACATATACATGGTCAACTGATTTTCAATGAGGATGCCACAACCACACAATGGGAAAAGGACAATCTCTTCAACAAATGGCATTGGGAAAATGGGACATCCACATACAAAAGAATGAAACTGGACCCTTATGACACAAAAATCAACTTAAAATGGATTGAGAACTTAAATATTCTTTTTTTTTTTTTTGAGAGAGAGAGAGAGTGGGAAAGTGAGTAGCGGGCGGAGCAGAGGAAGAGGCAGACAGAATATTAAACAGGCTTCACACTCAGCATAGAGCTGGGTGAGGGGCTCCATTCCAGACCCAGGAATTATGACCTGAGCCAAAATCAAGATTCCGATGCTCAGCCAACGGATCCACCCAGATGCCCCTGAGAACTTAAATATTCTGAAAAGACCTGAGACTATAGAACTAGAAGAACACATATGGGGAAACTTCATAACATAGGTCTTGGCAATGATTTCGTGGGTAGGACACCAAAAGCACAGACAACAAAAGTAAAAATTGGCAAGTGGGACTATATCAAACTAATAGCTTCTACACAGCAAATGAAACAATCAACAGAGTGAAAAGGTAGCTTCTAGAATGGAAGAAAATGTTTGCAAACCATACATCTGGTAAGGAATTAATATCCAAAAATGTAACAATCTCGCACAACTCAATAGTACAAAACAAATAATCTGATTTTAAAATGGGTAGAAGAACTGAATAGACAGGCCTCCAAAGATATATAGATGGCCAACAGGTATTTGGAAAGATGCTCAACATCACCCATCATCAGGGAAATGCACATCAAAACCACAGTAAGATCTCCCCTCATTCCTGTTAGAATGGCTATCACCAAGAAGAAAACAAAGGCAAGTATTGGCAAAAATGTGGAGAAATGAGAACGTTTGTGCACTTTTGTTGGGAATGGCGTAGGCATCCTTTCCTGAAAGGAAAAGGATTAAAAACAGCATAAAGTTTCCTCAAAAAGTAAAAATTAGAACCACTGTATGACCCAGCCATCCCACTTGTGGGTCTTGTTATCTAAAGAAACAAAATCAGAATCTTGAAGAGATATTTGCATTTCTGTGTTCATTGCAGCGTCATTCATAATAGCCATGATCTGGAAACAAATCTCTATTGACAGCTGAATGGAAAGAAAATGTGGTATACACATATGTCAGAATATGATTCAGCCTTAAAAAGAAGGAAATCTGGGTGGCTCGGTTGGCTAAGTATTTGACTCTTTCTTGGTTTTGGCTCAGGTCATGATCTCACAGGTTCATGGGTTTGAGCCCTGCATTGGGCTCTGCACTATCAGCATGGAGCCTGCTTGGATTCTCTCCCTTTCTCTCTGGCCCTCCCCTGCTTGCGTGTGCACACACTCTCTTTTTCTTTCTAAATAAATAAATAAACATTATTTTTTTTTTAAAAAAAGAAGGAAATCCTGCCAATATACTGCAATGTGGATAAATCTTGAGGACATGATACACAAAGACAAATAGGTCATAATTCCACTTACATGAGGTATCAACAACGGTCAAACACATAGAAGTAGAGAAAATGCAGTTGCCAAGGGCTGGGGGGTGGGGGAAACCTTGGGGGTTGCTGTTCAATGGGGGTAAAGTTTCAGTTATGCAAGATGAATACATTCTAGCAATCTGCTATATAACACTGTGCCTAGAGCTAACTATGGGCTTAACATTTTAGGAGGGTAGATCCCACGTTAAGATATTCTTACAATTAAAAAAAAAAAAAAAGCTCTCTGGCTTCCCACCTTGTGCAAAGAAAAAGCCAGTCTTCATATTGGCCTTTAAGGCTCCACCCTCACCGCTCTGCCTCATCGCTTACTGTCCCCTCCTTCCCTCCTGCCCCTGAGCCACAGGGACCCCTGGCTGCTCCGCGGGGCACAAGTTCAGCTTCCACTTCATGGCCTTTGCATTGCTGTTCCTTCCCCCTGGTGTGTCCTCCTTTTCTGGATCTCTCCATGGTTCTATCCCTCCCTTCCTTCAGGTCTCTGCTCAAATGCTATATTGTCATTCCCCACCCCCACTTAATTACTTCTCTAAAACTGCGCATGCGTGAGGCGCCTGGGTGGCTTAGTCGGTTGAGCGTCCGACTTTCGCTTAGGTCATGATCTCACGGTTTGTGGGTTCGGGCCCCGCGTCGGGCTCTGTGCTGACTGCCAGCTCGGAGCCTGGAGCCTGTTTCAGTCTGTGACTCCCTCTCTCTCTGACCCTCCCCTGGTCACGCTGTCTCTCTCTCTCCTAGAAATAAATAAAAAACATTAAAAAAAAAAACTGCGCATGCGTGCATACACACATACTGTCTATGTTCCCTATTACCTTCCTCTGCTTCGTTTTTAGCTGATAACCGAGGCCCTCCTGAGGTAGCCTGTAATCTGCCTATTCATTGGTTTGTGTTAGTTCTCTCCCACCAGAACCACAGGAAAGCTCCGTACCAGCACGTGGTGCCTGCCTGGTCCATGTGCTAGCGCGTCCCCAACTCTTCAAACAGTGCCTGGCACACAGTAGACGCTCAGTAAGTGTTTGATAGATAAACCAACTGAAAATGAATGAAAGTGGCTTTCTGGCTTTTACTTTAGTCTTGTGAGTCTTATCAGCCTGACAAAAATCATCTTCTAATTCATTGATTATAGAGGCACCAACGAACCAGGCAGGAACCAGACATGAACCGTAGGGACCCCACGGATAGTCCAGTCTCGGACATCTCTCTGGGACTTCCACGGGAAGAAGATTTCATCTCTATTCCTTTGGCAGCTGGCACCACCTCTCGGTCCTGCAAGAGCGCTAAGCTGCTGGATTGAAACCTGCGGCGCAAGGAGATCATCTGGAATGGACGCATACTGGGCCCTGGGGAAGGAAGGCCTCTGGAAGCAGAGGCCAAGGTGAAAGGAAGTGTGTGAGCCCTGCACTGGGAAGTGTGTGATGGAGACTGACAGCTTTGCAGTGGTGAGAAAATGACTCAGACACCAGTCAGGACAATATCTGCTTGGGCTAGTCCTTCCAATTAATTTCTTATTTTCTAATGGTTAACTCATAGTGCAAAAACCTGGCAAACACATCTGATGAAAGCTAACATCCCCAGTGATGACATGTGGCCCCTAATAAGATGTGAGAGAGGCATACTTCACCTCCGGGCCGTTCTTTCCAAACCCAACCCCAGTCTAATCTTGAGAAGAACACTGGGCAAACCCGGACTGGGGATAGTCTGCAGAATCCCTGGCCAGGGCTCGGTCAGGGTCACAGACAGCACGGCCAGACTGAGAAACTGTCACAGACCAGAGGCGACTGAATGACTAGGGCGTCTTGGAGGACGTTCACGGGAAAACCGGTACTTGAATTATATATACACTTGCTACACTTGCAAAGCAAGCGAGCCTCTTGAAAGCCAGCCCCGGGGACGGCAAACTGAGGCCACTCATCTGGAGTCTTGCAGTGTCTCCGAGAGAACGCAGGGCTTGGCCTGTGTGTGAGGATGTGCTCACACACCGGGTCGTCCCTTTCAGTTCCCTCTGGGATCAATTCTCAGCTCCGTCTGCTCTTTCCAGGGCTGCCTTCCTGCTTTCCGTCCAGACCACAAACACGCTCTCCACTGCTCTAAGGTTTGAAAATTGTAATTTTTTCAGCCCTCATGTGTAAATCAACACACTGGCGCTCTCGGCACCATCGGGACCAATCTCTGGTGTTGACCCTTCCTCACTGTCCCTTGTCCACTGTGACAGCTACAGGCCTGGGCCGAGCGTGCTTCTGCTGCGTGCATCTCCAGAACACACAAGTGCGAAAACAGAATTTAAACACATAAATGAACATGCCTTCAAGCCGCCCCCACTTCTGTCTTCCTCTCCCAGGCCACCACGGGGAACACCAGGATGCCTCCGCCTTGCTTCCTCGTACTGGCCTGCACCATTAGGCTGGATGGCCTCAGCCACTGTTTCTGAAATTCCGATGGCCCGTTGATGCTGTGAAACCAACAGGCCGTGTAGGACATCCACCAGTACCCCACATCCCCCAGCGACATTGTCTTCTTATCCAGGACCCCAAACCTGGGTCCTGAGACTATGGTGGCCTCCATGGGCTCCTAAGAGAAGGAATCAGGCTGGTGCTGATCCTAGTGCAGCAATTCTGAGAAGACAGGAGGCTGGAGTGCGTCGAAGGGAAAAGAGCAGGAGCCGGAAGCAACAGGGAGAAGCAAGGGCTTGACTTGCCCAAGGAAACACCCTGCTAGTAGGTCACCGAGTGAGGGACTGAGTCATCGGGGTTTAAGAAGAATCTAAAACTCAGTCAGATGAAGAGAAAGAGCCTTTTCAAGGTTGAAATCTTCCTCCATGTCTTGCCACATTCTCTTTGTCAGTACAGTTTAATATCTAGAACATTCTGATCTCCTGCCCCTCCTTCCTAATTTCCTTATCTTTTTTTTTGGCGGGGGGAGAATGAGCATGAGCAGGGGAGGGTCAGAGAGAGGGGGAGACACAGAATCCGAAACAGCTCCAGGCTCTGAGCTGTCAGCACAGAGCCCGACATGGGGCTCGACACGGGGCTTGAACCCATGAACCATGAGATCATGACCTGAGCCAAAGTTGGATGCTTAACAGACTGAGCCACCCAAGCGCCCCTCCTACCTAATTTCCTTATCTTGTAAAATGGCATCAAAATCTGCATAGTTGCTGGAGCAGACGTCTCAGGAAGTTCTGGTATCTATCACCTTTCTCAGGTCATCAGTGATGACTGTCACTTCCACCCCCAGGAGACTTTCTGAATTCACTGCCTTATCAGCCCCAACCTGGACCACAAGAGCCCCCACCTCCAGCTCGGCCCCTTCCATTGTCAGAAGGGACTTTCTGAAATCCCAATATGACAGGGCCACTCAGAACCTACACACCGCTCAGGCTCCGCATGGCTTTGGGGGACGTCTACACACTGCCTTGAGCTCAGCACTCCTTACCACCTGGATCTGGCCCCAGCCCCTCCACAGAGCTCCCTTTCGGGCTGCAGGGAACAACCCCGCATTCCTGGGGCACCCGACACCCTTCTCTCCTCCGTGGCCTCTGCCGGGAAGGCTAGCTGACTCTTCCTTGTTACTCAAGACCCGGCTCAACGGCTGTCTCCGGTGAGCCCTCCTAGGGTACACCCAGAGGCAGTTAGTTATGATCTCCTGCGTATATGATCCTCTGGGGCACTATCCTATTTTATTCTAATACCTCGTCTTACAGTAAACTTCTGAAAGGCAGAGGCTACGTGCTTGTCGGCCGGTGCGTCACAGCGGCTCAAAAGATGTTGTAACATGAATGAGTGTGATGGGGGAGTGGATGTGCACGGAGCCAGGACACGTGGGGGAGCCCCGAGTAGCATCCTGTGGTCAGAGTTACTGCCACACGCTGACCTTAAGCTGGGTGTGTGTGTGTCGGGGGTACTGGGACTGCTTTTGCTAGAGTATTTGCGGAACTTGTGCAAGAACAAGAGTGCACATCAAAGAAGATAGTGGGGGGTTGGGTTAAAAGGTGTTATTTACTGTAGAATTTTGGAGCCTAAAGTTTCTTATAGACCTGTGGGTGCCCAAGGCTGGGACAGCCGGAGAGTGTCCCCAACACATGTGAGCCCCAGGGCACTCCCTGTAGACTGCACTTTGGGAAACACGGGACCCAAATGGTGGGTTTTTACTGAGTGGCTGAGGAAGGAACCAGAACAAAGGTTTTGCTCACTCACTCATCATGGCCACTCTGGAATATGTCGATGATTTGAGAATCAAACATTGGGGTTTCTCGAAAAGACCAGAAGAAATGAGACGTCATTTACGCAATCAAAAACCTTTATTCAGAATAAGCACTGACAAAATGAAGGCAGTCGCCTCATAAATGCAGGGCCACAGGGTGCTCAGAAGCAGATCGGAGAATGATTACGAAAAGACTTTGCTACGGGTTAGAGTACGGAATCACACGGGGTGAAGACCCTCAGACCACGGCCCTCCTGCCGCGGCGCCGGGGCTCCGGGCCACGGGGGGCGGGGGGCGGGGGGCGACTGTGCGCGGGGCGCTACTGCGGCTGCATCTGCCTCTTCAGCCCGGCGAGCCTCTGAAGACACTCGTCCCTCCACTGCCGCCGGGCAGCCAGGCGCTCCGCGTCCGCGGGGACCTTCAGACACATGGCCTGGGAACGGGAACAGGGCTGGACAGAAGCAACTCCCAGAGCACGCGCAGGGACCGGCGCCGAGTCTGCTCGGGCAACGCGCGCGGCCTAGCAGCGCCTCAGTGAACACGCTCTGCGAACCCACAGCACCGCCCTGGCGCCCAGCCCCCCGGCCGCGCCGCGCGAAGGAACGGCAGCCAAGACCCGCCCGGGCCACGGGGTCTGCGTACCTGGTTAACCTTTTCAACCGTGGCCCCGGAAAAGTCTGGAACGGGCCCGAACGTCTTCAGGACACGTTTCATGCCGTCGCTGTACCGGTCACAGTAGCTGCGCAGGCCTGAAAGCGTGCAAGCGAGCCCGCCAGGTGGGCGAGGGCGCCGCGGGGGGCCCGGGCCCCCGCCCCGCACACTGCTCCCCGCGGCCCCGCGTCACGACCCCAGCTTCTGTCAGACCCTAAGACCCTCAGCAGTGGCCGGCCCTGGGCCTCGGGCCGCGCCTCTCGGACTTCCGGCTGGGCCCGCGTCCCGCAGCCGCTAGCTGGGAGTCACGTTGTCTTCACCAGAAAGCCCTCCAGCGCCGCGTCCCCGAGGCTGCTCGTGTGAACGGCTCGAACGCACGAAGGACGGAAGCTGTCAAAGCTCCTCCATCTGCTCCGTGTCACACGCCGGGGCTCTAGCTACCCCGTGCCTGGGCGTCTACACGGCTCTTCGGCGCGGGCCGCGTCTGTCCGCTTCGGCCTCGGCCGTTGGACCCGAGCCCGGCGGCCTGTCCCCCGGCCGCGCTGCTCTGCACCTGCCCCCGCGGCTGCGGGCCGCCGGGAAGCCGGGCTGTCGGGGCCAAGACGCACCCCAGGGGTCCGGCGGGGACGGGGGACGCGGGAGACTGGGGGTCCGGCGGGGACGGGGGACCTAACGTGCTGACGGGAGACCCCAGACCCTAACGTGCGGGGACGGGGGACCTACCCCTGGCGGGGACGGGGACGGGGGACCCTGCGGTCTGACGGGGACGCGGGGACCTAACGGGGACCGGACGCGGAGGCCCCAGGTGCTGACGGGGACGCGGAGCATTGGGGGCGGGGACCCCAGGGGTACGGGGACGTGTTAGCACAGCTGAGGCGGGGACCCCAGGGTCCAGGGACGCGTGGGGGACCCCCAGGGGTCAGCGGGGACGAGACCCTAGGTCCCTGGCAAGGGGGCGGGGACCTAACGTGCTGGCAGCTTGGGGACGCGGGGAGACCCCAGGGGGTCTGGCGGGAAGCGGGGCCCTCACGGGGCGACGCGGGGACCTCCCTAACGTGCTGAGGGACGGAGGCCCTAGGAAGTCCCGGCGAGGGCAGGGGACCCTAACGTGCCCCGAGAAGGGGGCAGGGGCAGAGGGGACCCTAACGTGTGCTGTGGGGGCGGAGACCCAGGGGGTCCGGCAGGGGCGAGGGGACCCTGCGTGCGCGACGGGGGCCCCAGGGGTCGGCGGGGACCCTAACGTGCTGGCGAGGGGGAGACGGGTCGAGACCCCAGGGGACGGAGGCCCCAGGGGTCCGGCGGGGGACGGGGACCCTACGGTCCTGACGGCGGGGGCAGGGGACTTGCGGGGACCCTAGTGGCGGGGACGTGCTAGCGAGACGCGGAGGGGTCTGGCGGGGACGGGGACCCTACGGTCCTGACGAGGAGACGCGGGGACGGGGACTCTAACGTGCTGGCGAGGGGGGGCAGGGGGACCTAACGGCGGCCCCTAGGGGTCCCGGCGGGGACGGGGGACCCTAACGTGCTGACGGGGACTGGACGCGGGACGGGGGGACCCTAACGTGCTGACGGGGACGCGGGGCCCCAGGGGTCCTGACAGGCGGGGACGGGGACCCTAACGGGGACCCTAACGTGCTGACGCGGGGACGCGGAGGCCCCAGGGGCGGGACGGGGGACCCTAACGTGTTGACGGGGACGCTGGAGACCCTAGGTCCGGCGGGACGGGGACCCTACGGGGCGGGGGGAGAGGCTGACGGGGACGCGGAGGCCCAGGGATCCGCGGGGGGACGACGCCGGAGACCCTAGGGGTCCGGCGGGGACGACGGGGACGCGAAGCAGGGGTCCGGGGACGGGGGGACCCTAACGTGCTGATCGCGGGGACGGGGGGACCCTAACGTGCTGGCGGGCGGGGACGGGGACGCGGAGGCCCCAGGGATCCGGCGGGGACGGGGGACCCTAACGTGCTGACAGGGATGCGGGGACCCCAGGGGTCCGGCGGGGACGGGGGACCCTAACGTGCTGACGGGGACGCGGGGACGGGGGACCCTAACGTGCTGACGGGGACGCGGCCGGGGCTGGCGTTTTCTGTTAGAGGCAGAGGTGCGGCGAGAGGAAGCACCGGGGAGGCTGCATCACCTCCTGACGCGGGCGGCCCTCCCGCTCTGCCCCCTCCCCGGGCAGCAGGCACCCCGCTCCCCACCTCGCCCCTGCCCGTGGGCTGCAGGCTCCCCGGGCGCTGGGCCGCCTGTTTGTTACCCCACCACCCGCCCGTGACCAGCGTTTTCCAAACGCAGACTCAGTGGTCGGTGAGTCAGGCTACAAAGATAACAAGGGAACAAAGCGAACTGTAGATTTTACAGAGACCAGCGCTGGGCTCTCACCAACCCCACAAAAATGGTGTATGATTAATTTCAAATAAAAATGATCACTGCTGGATACTCAAGAAAAGAAAAAAAAAGAAAGAAAGAAAAAAAAAGACGACGACCAAGACAAGACAAGACAGCTTCTTTGGGGTCTGGTTTTGGTGCCGCTACACAGACGTGAAAGCTCAAATTCACTGGGTGTCAATCTTGGCTCTGACACTTTCCTTTCTCTTTCAGGCGCTAAAATTAAATCCAACTTGCTCTTAGAGGAGAAACTTTGAAGGGCAGACATTTCAAGCACACCAAGTTTTCTGACATTAGTACCCATAATTAAGCAGCAGATACCTCTTCTTAAAATAAGGAGTTTTGAATAAAAATAAGGAACTTTGTTTCCTTTAACAAACTTGACAGCTCAGAAGTCAGGAAGGCTGCCTCATGTCCAGGCGCTGCCTGGTTAGCTCGAATGGCGCACCACCTGCACGTTTATTTCCTTTTGAAAATTAAATGTCTACTTTGCTTCCATTTATTTATTCGAAATAAAGGGGATAAAATCTAGACACAAATACAGTGTATTCCTTTTGGTGGGGCAGAGACCCCAGAATCAAATAAGGTATAAAGACACTAACCAGCCGAAAACGGGAGGAGCCCCTGGCGCTGCGGGTCGCCCCCCTGGAAAGAAAACAGCGGCTCTCGGGAACCAATCCCCCCCGCAGCCCCGCGGGAGCAGCGGTAACCCACAGGGTTCGCTTCATGTACCTGCTTTCACTTCTGGATTACGTTACATCTGCTGAATACATGTTCACCATCCCTATCCCTGTGAGGTCATTTTAGTCTCCCAAGGGCTTTCTAGAACTTTTGTCTCTCTGCCTTTTATAAAATTTGTAGTTTTAAAGGGCATTTCTTTCTTTTTTTTTTTTTTAAGTTTTTTAAATGTTTATTTTTGAGAGAGAGACAGAGCACTAGTGGGGGAGGGGCAGAGAGAGAGGGAGACACAATCTGAAGCAGGCTCCAGGCTCTGAGCTGTCAGCACAGAGCCCGACGCGGGGCTCAGACTCATGGACCACGAGATCATGACCTGAGCCAAAGTCAGACGCTCGGTCAACTGAGCCACCCAGGTGCCCCAAAGGGCATTTATTTCTTCAAAAGGGAATATAATATGGTAAAATTCCTTACAATATAATTCACAGCATCCCCTATACTGTCCAGGAAACCAGTGCAAATTTCACTCTTACTAATATAAACATACTTTCTGTAATGCACACTCAGGCCCTTGGGACAAACAGCGCGTGGTTTGTGGTGAGGCTAAGGGACCAACATGGCGTGTGCATGTGCAGACTGTCCCCGTCACCTGGAGAGAAGCCTGACGCCCTCAAGAGGGCTCTCCCACTTACCCAAAATGCAGTTCGCGGTGACTTACAGTCAAGGTCTGAATGCCCCAGTGCACCGATCACTGCTGTTACTTGTAACATCTTCTCTTCCATTAGAGAAGTGGTAAAAGGAGCATCTTACTCCATTTGCACCACGACTGTGGCTTCTACACACTATGAAAGGAGAGTTGAGTGACAACTATCCCATAATACTAACCTCACTGGAAATGGGAAGGAAAAGGAACCCCTTCACCTTTTATTCTTCTAGTCCGTCCCCCCCTTACGTGACTCTGAAATCCGGCCTTCGCCTGTGTTTTGCCTCCTACGCTTCCTTGCCCTCTGTCGTGTTCAACAGTATATTTCCCAAAACTCTCCAGAGTTTAGCTTCTTGGAAGATTTCGAACCTAATTTTTTTTTTTAATGTTTTATTTATTTCTAGGAGAGAGAGAGAGAGAGAGACAGCTGAGCAGGGAAGGGTCAGAGAGAGAGGGAGTCACAGACTGAAACAGGCTCCAGGCTCTGAGCTGGCAGTCAGCACAGAGCCCGACGCGGGGCTCGAACCCACGAACCGCGAGATCATGACCTAAGCGAGTCGGACACTTAACCGACTAAGCCACCCAGGCGCCCCTCGGACCTAATTTCTTAAGAGATAGAATAAGAAAAAGTGGGGGAGAGAAGCGATCCTGAGACTAGACTCCGCTTAGCTTGCTGCTTTCTAGCTTGGAATTCTTTAGTTGTGAGCCCATCAGTGCCTTCTCGAACCTTCAACACGAGCCAGGGTGGTGGAGAGCACGCCTTCCCCCGCTTGCATTCACGTCGGCAGGCGCGGCCTCCTGTCACCCGTGGCCGCGGCCACTGTGACGCGCTCTGGGTGTTCAGTTTCTTGGAGAGCCCTAACCACTACCAGCGCCAGGGGAGTCTGGTTTCCACACAGCGCGTGAACCCACACGCACGTGAATTCACCTGCTTATAAGAGACAGAGTTTCACAGAACTTTCTAAGATAAAAAAGGCCCCAAAGCACAGAGCAACATTATCTAATTCTGACCCGAGTGAGAGCTCACCGGAGGCCGGGGAGGTGGGTGGAGACAGACACCTACCCGGGTGGGCACTGAAAACAGCAGCTCCAGGTAAATGAGCCAAACCCACCAAGCGGGCCCCTCAATTAAAAAAAAAAAAGCCCAGCATCTCTACACACAGGGAAATTTTACGAGGCAGGATGGTAAACATTCGCTTAGCTGGAGGTGATTTCCACCCGCCAGGTTCTGAGGCGCTCATTCCCCGGCAGAAGTAAACTCCCCAGGTGCCTGAAGAGCCGCCAGGTGTGAAACGCGCAGGTCTCTTTGCTGAACCTGTGGTCTCAAAGCTGAGCGAAGAAACAAACCCAAGAGTTTAAGTCTGGAGATTCCACTATTCTGTTGCAAAAATGTCCTAATCTGTAATCATTCTGTATTTCTTCCTCATGCACTTACGAGTCTTCTGGGGAGGGTTAAAAACAAAAAAGAACTGGAGGAGGAGTGAATTAAACAGGACGGACACTGTATGAACAGAACACTGATTAACGGACCTCACCTGTGTCCGCCATCCAGCCGCCATGTGCATCTGGTTGACCCCTCACGCCACCCTTGGAAGGTAGTCACTGTCGCCACTCCCATTTTATGGGGGATAGGAGAGGGCTCATTTACAGAAGGCTAGTTAGCTTAATTTTTTTTTTTTTAAATTTTTGAGAGAGATAGAGAGAGAGAATGAGTGGGGGATGGGCAGAGAGCAAGGGAGACAGAGCACGAGCAGGAAAAGGCAGAGAGAGAGAAAGACACAGAATCTGAAGCAGGCTCCAGGCTCTGAGTCTGACGCAGGGCTCAAACTCACGAACTGTGAGATCATGACCTGAGCCGATGCTTAACTGACTAAGCCACCCAGGTGCCCCTAGGCTCGTTAGCTTAGAAATCAGGTAGGGACCCAAGCCAACGGGTTCCACTGACCAGACCCCCTATTCTGAGAGCCTGTCCTTGCTGAGGGTTCCTTTGAAAACGCAGCCAAAAGGCAAAGTAGGCAAGCTGGCCTCCTGCTTTTTAGGGGTCGTTTTATTAGGTTAAAAACAAATCCTAAAATATTTTCACCACTTCTAGATAAGCTGTAGCTTTAAGACTAATAACTAGCCTTAACCTGAGATGCTGGCTTTATGAAAACAACATCAGAAAAAAAGAATGTTGTCCCTCCAATCTTGATATATTCTGGATGACACTGTGCAGGATAATGAACATTTCCATTGGTTCCAAGCCAGATCTCATAACTCTTCTCATGCTCTTCGGAATGCTCTGAAGTGGAAAACTACATCCGTCCACCATTATCATGTTTAGCCAATTAGGTTTTCTTATCATACCTGCTTTGTTTGAAAAATTGCTACGAGCCTCCTTCCTGTCTGCCACGCTATTTGGTTCCTGAGTTTCTGGTTTCATTGGCTTCTGTTTCCATTTGTCTCAGAGTCAAAGCTGTTCTCAGCTGTCTCCCTATTGATTTCTCATGATACCTAAATTCCCTTATTTTTCTGAAGAAAAAAAAAGAGAAAAATATGGTAGTTATCAAGTGGTGTTGATATACATGCCAAGTGTTTAAATACGTCTGCCACCTTGAAGGTTCTGGCTGCAAAAGCATTTGAAATCCTCCTCAAGGATACTTCGGAACTCTCATTTCACGTTTATGAGGGCTGCTCTCTTCACATGATCCTCCTGTGTTCAACAGTCCTCCGAGCACAGATGGAAGACGCTCGTGCGAGGAGAGTGCCCCATTCCTGCGGGGCCTCCCGGCCGTGCTCGGTGTTCAGGAAGGGTCGGGTCAAGTATCGAACCCCATCAGCGTGACACACAAGGCATCGTGTGCACCTGCCAGAGTCCGTCTGGTAAAACTGCCAGTATTCACTGTATTCACTGGAAATCTTAGTTCATTAGTTACAGTGCTGAAAACTTGAAGTATTACCAAAACATTGTGGAATTACAAAGTCTAAGTCAAACAGACTCCCAGAAGTCATTTCCAGTGAAGCTGGAAATGAGACAAAGGTCTCTGCTCAATACCTAAACATCTTGCCGAGTGGGTAACCAGCCCCGACTGCTCTCCATTCACCCACGCTCAGCACGGCCCTCTCCCTCACCGCCCGCTCCAGGTACCAGACACTCCCGGCCACGCACTGGGCCCAGACCTGTCTGTCTGCCACGTCACCCCCACAAAAGACGTCTGTGCATGTTCACACACACGTCTCTCGTCACCTTCTTCTGGATAAGCTCCACTTTCTCAATATTTCAGGTAAGTGTGGACCCTTGGGGCTAAACACAATACTCCTTTTCTCCTTCTAAGGATCTTTTACAGGGTAATAATATAACTATTAAAATAATATGGCAATAATTATGAAAACTGTAACAACACAGAAAGGCAAAGAGGTGATAAAAGTTACTTATAATCCCAACACTAAGACACAGCAGGTAGTAATGACATTTAGGTGATATTTGCCTAGACTTTTATTCGTAGCTTTTTAAACTTATTTTGTCTCAGTCCGACATAGGTTTTAGTGCTTGTTTTCCAAATGGTGTCCTGTTTCTGATTCTCCTGAAGTGCGGCTGACAGTTTCATTCTCAGAAGCTTCTCACCTTCTCAATTTATCTTTGCGTTGGAGTCACTGTCTCGTGGGTCCGTCCTTTCCACCAGGCCCTTTGAAGTCGGCTTCTGGGGTGAATGACTGGCCTGGCCTGAGCTGCTGCCTGTCCCCACGCCCGGCGGAGGCGCCTCCCTCCTCGCCTCCCAGCCTTCTGGCGGGAAACCTCCAGCTCAGAATGTCACCCTCAGGAGGTGCCCATATTTAGGTAGGAGACGCGCACAGCATTCCCTGTCTGTTTTCCTCGCCTCGGTCAGCAGCTGCATCATCTTTCTCAGGAAAACACAACTTTCTGGGTAACACGTGGCAAAGTCCCCACGACAACACGCACCCGTCTTTCCCATCATTCCCGCGGAGCGCTCTCTCCGCGCAGAGCCCTGCGGCTCAGGGATTCCGTGTGGAGTGACATCTCCGGACACGGCGATCTGCCCTGAATCACCAGGGCCGGCCACTGTCTCCTTCTTACGATACTGTTTCTATTCAGTCGTTTAAAACAAGGCGAAACGGCACTGTTTACTAAACCCCTGAGAACACCACCCGGCACGGAACTCCCCTCCCAGCCCCTGCGGAAGCAAAGCGTACCTTCCGCGTTGAGATGCATGGTTTCCAGGGGTCCGATGAACGCATACCGCATGCCCAGCCCATCTGACATGACAAGGTCAAGGTCACTCGGAGACACTATTCCTTCCTAAAGGGAGAAAATGGGGCGGCACACAGATGAGTCTTCCGGAAAAGACAATGTTCTTCCATCTTTTTCCAGCTAACTCCTTGGGAGCACAACACCCTCTCCAAAGCTCCAGAGACGTATTTTCAGCCAACCTGGCAGGACAAAACTGCACTTACACACAGATGCTGAGGAGAGAGTATTATGTGAAAGGGTCAAACACCAACTCACTTTTTCCAGAGCTGTGACAACCTCTCACCTTCCTGTGTCCATCTCCGTGTCTTCCCTTCCCTACCCTGAAAGCTGTGTAAGGCTTGCAGCTGTGGAGAAGGGGGAGAGGGCGAAGGGAAGGGGAGCAGAGTGGGGTGTGGGTGGGACAGGGCAAGAAGGACCTTCTACGTGTCTACCTGTGACCTGGACGCCCAGACGGGAGCCATCAAAGAACGAAGAGTCATTCTCTGGGCCTTGCCTGCCTGCAAGCCTGGCCTTGTCCAGCTTTCAGTGAGTTTATGAAAATGACATTCTTTGATGAAATGCAGCTTAGAACTGGTGCTGTTTGCGAGGTGGGGCCCTGGAAGCTTCTGCAAACGTGAACTGCAGGGCAAGCGGCACGTTGCTATGTGTGCGAGTTACATGTCAGATTGGCCATCTGTGTTACTTGGAAGAAGTAACCTCTCCGGGCTTCTGGAACGAGCAGGGATGCGGGAGCACGTGCGTGTGATTGGGGAGGCCACCGCCACTTCCGTCTCCGTCCGAGGGTATCTTTTTCTTGGGCAATTGGGCCAGAAGGCAGACAGGGAAGCTGGCAGAATCCTGCCCCCCGCCCCCAGCCCAGTCTTCACTGGTCAGACTGCTCGAGTTTCGGCGAAGTCTCCAGTCCTTCTCTGCTGCCTGGTTTCCTTCACAAAGAGCATGGTGAGGACAGAGCTCTCCCGCCCGACGGCCTGGCCAAGTCCGCCTTCTGTGAGAGGCCACCGAGCGCGGCGGCACCGGCTCACACCTCCTCCACGGCAGCCTCGGTGGCCCCCAGGTCCCAGAGGGCCGGAGGAGGCGCTCTGCTGTGGAAATCTCGGCTCTGTCCAGACCCCCAGGGGCCGGCACGTCCCCTCAGCTCCCAGGAACAGGCTCGGACACGTGGCCCGCCCTACCCCACCTCTTCTGCCCTGGGTTACAGAGCAAATCCTTTACTGTTTGTTGGAACGGCCGCCCGTGGACCTACTGAGAGCACGTCCATGGGGCAGAGGAGAGCTTTCAGGGAGGGCTTTACCAGGCCCTCTGGCCAAGGAGGAGAGCCCGCTCGCCCTGCAGGCAGCCCTGGGAGGTCTGGGCTGGAGCCTAGAGGCCCCCCAACTGTCCCCCCTCCTCCTCCAGGGACTCCCCGACATCACTACTTTCCAGACTTCAGTCACCAAGACAGAGAGAGGAAGGGGACTTGTACCCTCTGCCTCCATCACCTGCATCAGCTGCTGAGGGAGAGAACACCGGCCTCTCAGGTCGCTGGGGGCGTCTGGACCGCCACCGCGATGTTGGGGAAGGGTCTGGAAAGGGGGCGGGGCCAAAGAAACAAAAAGACAGAGCCACCCCCGAAGGGCAAGTACCGTTTAGGCGTGACTGGGAAACTGAAAGAGCTACCTTCCATCTAGTCTTGGGGGGGGAGGCGGGGGGCGGATAAACAAAGAAGGCACAAGCCGTCCGCGAGTGGTTTAGAGAGTCCGTGCGGGCAGCCCTGCGCGCACCTGCGGCCCGCGACACCTGTCCTCGGGACCGCGCCCCCCCAGGCGGACATGCAGACTGCTGTAGTAACTTCTCCACTTTTAAGATCTGCCGCCTGTGTTTGTGCTCCTGAAGCACAGCTCGCCTTTCGTCTCTTTTCCTCCTCTTGCAAATGGGCTCACGCTGTGCATTCCTCTGTGATTTGCTTCCTGCCTCTGAGAGTCGCCTGTGTGGGGTGCAGCGGCAGCCTGGCCTCCCTGTGACATGTAAAGTCTAGGTTACTAACCCAGCGTGCCGCTCACCAACGTTTGGGGCCACTCTTGCTCCTGGCCCTGGGCGCACGCATCCCAGAGGAGAGCGGCGGCCTGCGGCACACAGCCGGCGGGCGACCTGACTCGGCTGGACGCTAGGTGCCTCCCGGGCGGGTGTCCCCGTGCGCACCGCCGCCGGCAGTGGACGTGGGTCCCGTCGCGCTCCACAGCCTCTCCGGCACCGGGTGCTGTCACACTCGCGAGGCACTGCCAGTCTGCTAGGCTGTGACGATGCCTCACCGGGCTCCTCTCCGTCCCAAATCATCCTACCGAAGGTCCACCTGGACTACGGAGACCAAACTAACTTATTCAATTCACTCAAAGGCCAACAGGTTTTACCTCACTTCACTTCACTTCAACTCTCTTCACTTCACGACAAAGCTTTAAGTGGGGAGGGGCAGTGACAAGGAGGTAATGCTAGCCAAAAGGTCCAGAGAAATGTCCAGAACTGCCAAGAAACTGACTGTTGGAAAGATCCCTGCCTTCCTCTCCCTCCTCATCAAGCTCTTAGGGCCAGACAGGCGGCTGCAGGTCCCCTCCGCAGGCTGCCTAGAGGCATTTGCTGTAGCATTTCTGCACCCTGGGCGCTCAGGACTCCAGGCCGGGGCTCTGCACGCCCTCCCTCGCCCTCCCTTGGGGTCCAGGTCAACATCCCCAATGTCAAGTATCCCTACAGCACTCAGACTGTGAAGGATGCAAATACGACGCCTTCTGCCACTTGTGGTGCTTTTCACCTCCACTCTCTTCCTCTAGAATTGTGTTTAGTATGTGTACATGTGACTTCTGAAGGACCTCAGAATACCCCAAAAGTGAGCCATACAAGAGTAGTAACTGTAGGTCTGTAAGTATGTGAGCTCACAGTGACCCCGACCAAATAAAGCCGTAGAAGGATTCTCCACACGACGGCACCACGTGGTGGAGGAGCCACACTTTCCTCCAATTCCCAAATGGTCTTCAAAATGACCATCTGTGTCTTATCAGTTACTCTCCAGTAGTTGAACAAATAAGAGGGAAAGAGCTTTAATATCTTCTCTTCCTCAATCCTTCTCTCTGCCCCATTTGGATTTTCTGAAGCAGATTCTCGAAGTTTGAGTCTTTACCCAGAAGCTAAATGCAGAGAAAAGAAGTGGTCACAAGTAGTAATTCGGCTGCACTCAGCACTGAACCAAGGGTTCACACCGGGGATATTTTGCAGCTCAGAGTGCTTCACTTTGCTGTTAAGCCTCACTCCACCTGGGTCCTCAGTGACATCTGGGGCCTAGATGCTAATATTCCCCATAATAATCACAACTGATAATCACGGTGGCGTAAGAGGCAGAAGAGGTGCTTGAGTTGAACACACTGATCTGATAATCGATTCCTTGGAAATAGGCCGCACGCCGTACATTTGTGTGAAGAATGAAACCCTATCCCACTCCACTGTGTCTGTGGTTCAGTGAACATTTGTCAGCATAGACATCAGTACTTCCTTCATTCTGTGGCATAATTCTCAAGTCACACAGAAAAAGAAAAGCCCCAAGTGGTTAAAAGGTTCCAAAAACTCATATAAAGCAACGAATACTAGACCACTGTTAGTTTAAACCCTGGTTTGCAGGGCACCTGGGTGGCTCAGTTTGTTGAGTGTCTGATTCTTGATTTGAGCTCAGGTCATGTTCTCAGCATCACGGGATCAAGCCCCGTGTCCAGCTTTGAGCTGAGTGTGGAGCCTGCTTAAGATTCTCTCTCTCCCGCTCTACCCATCTCCCCTGCTTGCACTCTCTCTCTAAAATAAAAAAAATAGGGGCACCTGGGTTAAGCATCCGACTCTTGATTTTAGCTCAGGTCATGATCTCATGGTTCATGAATTCAAGCCCTGTGTTGTGCTCTGTGCTGACACCGTGGAGTCTGCTTGGGATTATCCCTCTCTCTCTACCCCCCCTCCTCACTTGCATGCACGCATGCGCTCTCTCTCTCAAACTAAATAAACTTTAAAAATAATAAAATAATTTTTTTAAGTTTGCATCATGTCCTGAAAAATCACTCAGCAAGGAGGCCACCAGCGTGCTAAGGAATCCCGTTTATTGAAACTTTCTTCCTTCTAATTCCTTTAGCTAAAACCTAAGACTCCTCACAACCAGCCAGCACACGCTCTGTCCCAGCCTGCTGGGAGCGCACGCCCAGGCCGGGGTGGGGCACCAGGCCCGCCGTCCGCAGGCGAGGATAAAACGCAAGACAGTTACTAAAGTGCTCAATTACCGTGATACAAACTGTAAGTACAATGAAAGGTTTGGGGATGCGGCAGGCGGGATCCTACCAGAGAGCGAGAACTCGGAGGTTATATACATGTAGAGAGATTTATTTCAAGGGACTGGCCTGTGTGATATAGGGCACGGACACGTCTGAAATCAGGAGCAGGAGCTGATGGTGGGGACCTCAGTTCTGCTCTTAAGGCCTTTCAACCGATTGGATGAAGCCTTCCCAGGGGACTGAGAAAAATCTCCTGGACTTAAAGTCAACTGATTATAGAAGTTAAACTAATCACATTTACAAAACAACTTTACAGCAACATCTAGCCCACGTCTGACTGAATATCTGGGCACTCTGGCCCAGCCAACGTGACCCTCTCCAGTGGACAAGGTCAAAGCACAGTCCTCACCTTCAGATATCCTGGGTCTAGCCCTTTGTTTGTGGGGTGGAGAAAGGAGAGAAGACACACCGAATGGCCAGCAGTAGGCAAAAGGCTGATCTGGTTTTCCAGACAGGGGAGAGGGGCTGGCATAGTTTAGGGATGAGCACTGACGCATGAACCTCCGGGGACCACTTCCCCTACCGCTCACCAGCTACACAGATTTGTTTTTCCTCCTCTTTGATCATCTCATTATTGTATTAAGTTTTCTGAGTCAATTCATGTAATTTCTGCAGGCCCTCACTTTCATTCCCTTTTCCCAGTTTTCTTCACGCCATCTTTCCTTGCCCACTTCTGTTTGACTACTCCCCTGCTTCTGACCTTCTTCTATTTCATTTTGCTCTACTTTTCACGATACTCGGACCTGAATTTTCAGGGTTCTCTTGTGCAAATACTGCTTTAACTTGGCTGCTGCCACCACCGCCGCCAGGAACACAGACGTGCCACAGAGGACTCTGTACTGGGTCGTGCACAAGTCCTTGGGCCTCTCCCCAACCACAGCTGCCTAGCCTTCAACCCACTGATTCAAGTGAGAAACAAGAGCCAGAAAAAGGTTCATCTTCGCAATAGGTCAGATAGCGGAATGTAACAAAAGAGCGCCTGAAGGGGCCACTGGACCTATTTTAGTATCACTCTGGTCAGGGGCCCAGGAGCAGGCGTTACGGAAAGAGAGCCCACCTCAGTGTCTAATTAGAGCAAGGAAGGGGTGTCTGGGGGGCTCAGTGGGTTGAGCGACTGACTTTGGCTCAGGTCATGATCTCGCAGTCCATGGGTTCGGCCCTGCATTCGGCTCTGTGCTGACAGCTCAGAGCCTGGAGCTGCTTTGGACTCTGTGTCTCCTCTCTCTCTGCCCCTCCCCCACTCATGCTCTGTCTCTCTCTCAAAAATAATGAAAACATTAGACAAAATTTAATTAGAGCAAAGATGGAACAGAGTTAAACTTCAGTGAGCTCCCCGCCTGCAAAGACGATTCAGGGATGGGCTACACGAGAATAATCACTGACGTAGATAGAACTCAGTTTGAGAGAAGGGTTCTGGACTCTCTTTTTTAGAAACACCCAACTTGAGCCTGGTGAATGGCAGAAAAAGTAATGTAGTTACAGATTTCGAAGGGTGAGTTAAGAACTATCACGAATGGTCCACAGTTTTTCTCATGACAAATGAACTAGAACCATGAGTTCCCTCCATTCACATACACGCACATAGTTTGGTTTTCTACACCCTTTGACAAGCATTACTTCTCCGCGCAACAGGAACCGGCTCCGACCACTCCCACCCGAGCTCGTTCCAGAGAGAAGGGGAGGCAAATGCAAGACTGTAAGTGCTCAGAAAGAAAAGAGTGCTGAGTGTGGCCCCGCTATTAGTCAAAGGCTTGCGGGCTGCTTGGCTTCTTGCCAAAACCTACAAGTTTTCTGGGAAGCAAGAGGCATAAACGTTCCTGCAGAATGACTCTGGCAAAGTTTCCTAACTCGTGGAAGGGCCGCTCGAACACCACATTTGGCTGATGCAACGGGACACCGACTCATAAAACACCCAGTGTCCAGAGCCTGCTGAGAAGGTGCTCAGGGGAAAGAAGAGAGGGGCCGCGCAGGTGGTGAGACGCAAGCCCACGAGCACCACTGATGGCAAGGGATGGGGGTCAAGTCCAAGGCATTTTCCCTATCAGGCAGCAGAGTCACTGCTCCTTCCTGCAGGGGAGACCCCACTGTCGGGAATTATTCTACAAAAATGTCCCAGAAGAAGAGACTATCTGGGCAAGGAGGTGCACGGAGGCACTGCGGTGGCAGAAAAAGTTGAAACTACCTTAAAACAAGTTATAATAGGGGGGCACCTGCGTGGCTCAGTCAGTTGAGCATCCGACTTTGGCTCAAGTCATGCTCTTGCAGTTTGTGAGTTCAAGTCCTGTGTCAGGCTCTTTGCTGACAGCTTAGAGTCTGGAGCCTGCTACGGATTTTGTGTCTCCCTCTCTCTCTGTCCCTCTCCTGCTCACATGCTATCTCTCTCTCTCTCTCTTAAAAATAAAGGTTTAAAAAAATACAACTTATAATAGGGGAAAGATTAGATTTTTTTAACGGATCAACTAAATGAAATATCATGAAGCCATTAAAAATAGAAACTCAAGGAGACTTTTCTTAATAGAGACTAACAGGAACACAGAAAAATAAAAGCAATTGACTGCTTTAGGGCAGGGGAAACATAGGTGGCATTTTTTTCCCCTCTGAATATTCTTCAAATTCAAGTGTTTAAATGGAACCAAACCAAAAACAGGAAAGGGAAAGAGAAGAAAAACTGTCCTAACCAAGGGGTGCTCCAGAGCTCTTTAGGCCCCAGGGGGTAATAATTCCCTGGTGGGTCTTTTCTTACTGTGCTGTGCTCATAACAATGCTTTCAGGGAGAAAACCAATAGTATTTTTTAACGTTTATTTTTGAGAGCGAGAAAGAGAGAGCACGCAAGTGCGCATGAGGGGGAGGGGCAGAGAGAGAGGGAGACACAGAATCCCAAGCAGGCTTTAGGCTCGGAGCTGTCAGCACAGAGCCCGATGCGGGGCTCAAACCCACAAGCAGTAAGATCATGACCTAAGCCGAGGTACGACGCTTAACTGACTGAGCCACCCAGGCGCCCCATCAGCAGTATTACAGATTCTGAAAGAAAAGGAAGAGTCTTGACCTGAAAACAAACACAGCAGAAGGAATCCCCCTTCTGTGCAAACCTAAGAGCAAGGGCAGTGGTGCCCTAACTGCGGGTCCTCTGGGGATAAGGGCTTCACAAAGGGGCTGGTGAACACGGTGCCCCCTTGGAGAGCCGAAGCCCAGCCCAGGCCCGGCTCTGCCTGTCCCTCCTTTGTCATTCCAGCACGCTTCCTGCTCCGGCGTCCCTACCCGTCCCGGGTCACAGGCTGGCCTCCTGCGCAGCTTCTGCCTGCCTCCCACCAAGGCCAAGGGCGTCAGGTGACAGGGCTGCAAGTTTTGAGTTGTGCCCTGCAGCCTCCCTTCTCCACCTTTTCTCTTGGGGTCCCCTTCCCCCTTCTTCTCTCCATTCTCCCCTCTATTCCACTGCCTGTTAACTTTCCAGCTCACAGCAGTGGAGCGGAGATCCAGCATTGACTGACTACCTGATGGTGACAATAAGTAGTCTGGTGTTAGGGTAAGGGCATTTTCGTTGTTGTTTTTTTTTTTTTTTTTAAGAGTTGTTAAAATACTAGCACTGAAGCTTTTACTTCAAACACTATTAAAGTAATCCAGGCGTGCCAGGCAGGTTTTTAAAAAATTGAGTATGTGGTTGATGTTTTCATTATGTTTGTCTATTAATAGGTCTCAAGGTGTCTCTAAAATAAATCAGTAGGAGCTGCCTGCCAATGTGACCTCCCATAAAACAGTAAATAAATCCTAACATAAAAATTGGCCACTTCTTACAGACCATCGTGACTAGAAGGAATTCTTACCTTATGATTCTCAGCCAGCAAATAAAGCTTTCAGGGGGAAGGAAACTCTAGTTTCTTTAGCGGCTTAACCTTCCCTGACTGCTCTGGAGAGAAGGCATCGCAGCCCACATAGCTTCCTCAGGGCGACCGCAGCCACTCACGAAGTCAGACAGCAGCTGGGGCGAGTGGGGACGCCCCAGGCTCCACGCACGGGGGGCACGCGGCCTCCACTCCAGCAGCGGCCGGCGGGGCAACGCGAACACACCAGACACGGTGTCTGCACAGGGCCGCCCGCCTCCTCTGCCACAGGCAGTGCGACACACCTCGGGTCACATCTGGGTCGAGTCCTCCTAACCAGACAGCCGACTACGCGCCGCCCCTGTAGGGCCTCAACTTCACTTCCTCCTTGTCCATGAACACCTGCCGAGCGGGCCTGGGTGGCTCAGTCCACTGAGCTTCCGGCTCCGGGCTTGGCCGTGAGACGGCGCCCCCTGCACTGGGCTCTGCCGGAGACTCTCTCTCTCCTCCTCCCTCCGCCCCTCCCCTGCTTGCACACGTTCTCGCTCTAAGAAAACAAACGCTCGCTGAGTCGTGGGTGCGGGTTCCGATACAGTCCCGGGGGCTCTAACTGCCAAGGTCCTCCGTGTCCTTTGAGGGCTGCAACGGGGACGAAAAGCGCTGCCTTCTCTTGGGACCCCTCAACAAGCACCGCTAGGAAGCTCTCTGAATCTAGGCCCAAGTGAAGGGAGGTCTCAGCTCATCCGGAAAGGGGTCCTGGTGAAGGTGACACCCGTGCTCCCAATACGTGCCAGCGAGTCGCACCGGGAAACGGCACGGAGCGCAGGAAAACGACAGCTGTGGCGGGTCCGTGGCCGCCCCGGGGAGGCCCTCAGGGGTGAAAGGCGCCCAGAGAGCGGCTGAGGGTCCTCGGGTGACGCGCCTGCTGCCGCAGACACGCTTTGGAAGGCAGAAGAGACAGCCAGGAGGGCACAGGGACAACGGACCCGGGTGCCAACGAGGGGAAAGGCGCGCGCTTCAGGGGCCGGGGGCCCGTTCCTCGGCCTCATCAGCACCCATGTCTGGGCTGTCTTTTCAAGAGGCGGAACAAACGGGAAAACGTCTCAAGAGAAAGCTCTGCTGGGAGGACCCTGCCCTGGTGGGAGGACAACCCGCAGGGACGGCGCGCACCGCGGACGGGCAGCTGGGGCCTCGCCAGCGCTCGGGCGGACGGACACAGGGAACGGCCTGCGGGGGCGGCAGGGGCACCGGGGGCACCGGGGGCACCGGAGGCACCGGGGGCACCGGAAGGGGAGGGCCCAGCGCAGGACCGGAAGGAGACGAAACGGGGGGCGGCCCGGGGCCGGGAGAGAAGTGGGCAGAGACGGCGTCACGTCTAGAAGGACAGGAGACTCCGAGTAGGGCGCAGAGACCCCCGACCCCGGACTCCGCCAACAGCACTGCTGCCGGCTGCTGCTTTTCAACCACATGGAGGTTCAGTCTGGGTCTTTATACGTTGTCTCTTTAGGATAAAAAAAACAAAACCTAAAATGTTCAGTGTGAATTTTAAACCACGTTCCAGGCAGAAGGCCCGACAGCCGAGGGTGTGGAGGGCGGCGCTGGGGCTTCCTGGGCTCCTCTAACTTCCCCTTACCCGACCCGCCTTCTACGTGACTGCGCTTGCCAGGTACACAGACAGATGTCGCCGACGTCTGAACCGTAGCATTTGGCTCAGTCAAGCCTCAGCCTTTTCCCTCTGGACGCGCTCCAGGTTGGCCGTGGCCTGGAGCAGTCCGCGGCGTTTCCAGCACCTTCCCGCCAAAGAAACGCTGCTCATACAACCCCACCTTGCAACTGCCTGGAAGCGGCCGCTTTGAACTGAACGTGCTTTCTCTTGTCGAGCCTCTCCAACCACAAGTCTACCGTTGCCTTTCCTGGTCCCAGAGGCGGCGCAACAGGCGACAGCCCGATTCTGCAGGGTGTTCCTCGTTTCCGCCTCACTGCCCGTCTCCTCCTGTTTCCCTTCCAGAGAGAAGGCGGAGTGACTGGCAGGGACCATACATACTTGGTGACAGGTACCTACCCAGGGGGACATTTATGGAGAAGAGCCATCACTGAAATTACAGCTGTGCCCAGGCTGTCAAACTAGAGGCCACAGATACACGGTCTCCCGCTCAGAACGCTGCATGTGTGAGGAAGTCAACTTCCCGAGAATTAATGGGAACCCGGAGGACCGAACCCACACGAACACTGGTTTATAGAAGGAGAGAAGACACCAGATGACTGGCCGCTTCCACTTGACCACCGCACACGTGAGAGAAACGTCGGAGGTAGTTACAGTGGTAAACTTACGACTGGGGTCATCTTTGCCCCTAAAATGTGTTCACCCCCACTAGCTCCCCTGTGTGTCATCCCCGGTTCCACAGGAAGAGCCTGCCGTACGTTCTACGGGAAGCAATTCACCACCAGGCGGGCTGCTCGTTCGGCGACACGAGACCAAGCGCGCTCCGCCGTCCGCTGCGCCTGGCTTGCGAGTACAAGGAGGCTGCTCGCTTCCGGCTCACCCTGGAGACCCACCTCTGTTCACACAGGCCCGTGACTCACAGGAAGAAAACCTGGCCACGATTTGCATCCTTGCTCCGGAAAGGTCCAGGTGGGTGGCATTTGCTACGTGTGTGCGCAGCAGGGCAAGGATGACACCGCCTGGACAGCCCTCCCCGAACCAGTCCCATGGGCCACAGGGAAGGCCAGCTTCAATCTGGAATGATGACTTCCATCTCTTGGGCAGTTACAGCCTAGCAGTCTTTTGTTCTAATGGGTTTGTGTTTTAATTAAAAGTGAATTAAATCCGGGGCACCCAGGTGGCTCAGCTGGTTAAGCGGCTGGCGGCTCAGGTCATGATCTCGAGGTTCGGGGGTTCCGGCTCGCATCAGTCTCGGTGCTGACAGCTCGGAGCCTGGAGCCTGCTACAGATTGTGTCTCCCTGGCACTCGGCCCCTCCCCCTCTTGTACTCTGTCTCGCGGTCTCTCTCTCAAAAATAAAGAATTAAAAAAAGTTACGTGAATTAAATCCTTTCTTAAAATTGATTTTCACATGACTTTTGGGATAACCTGAGGTATTCAGTGTCGCAAAACTAGGACTGGAAATCATAACTTATAAAGTGACCAGGTGACAGTCTCTCCACTAAGCAGAAGCTGCTGGTTTATTTACTGGAGCCTGAGTCAGAGCATCAGAAACAAGGGACACACAGACATAGTAAAATGTGGAAGGAGAAAAGACAAATGAAAAGGACAGCAGAATATACTATTTCTCCCTGGTACTGAGACTACATCAATTGAAAGTTAAATTAGTATTTAATGTTCTATTAAGGAAGAAAACTGCTGCCCATAAAACTAAGATGTTAAAATGTAAAAAGAAAAAAAAAGCTTCTCTTAAAACAGATGAAATACAATCCATCAGGACCACGAGGCAAGGGTCTGGCTGGCGAGGGAGCAGGAGCAGTGCATGGATGTCCCCAGGGCTTATTAAAATGCAGAGCCGGGTGCTGCAGGTCCCCGGTGGGATCTCAGCTGGTGCGTTTCTATCAGGCTCCAGGTGAGGCCCCTGCTGCCTTCCCAGAGCCCCACCCGAGTGGCCAGGATGTGAGTTTTTCAGCTCAGAGCTAACACACGGGTGGCAGCTGTTGTGTCCAAAAAAATTACACCAGATTCAGGAAATCTGAAAACTTTGTCATCATCGCTGTCACAACCCCTGACACTAAACCATTTCCGTATACCAGGCATGTTCTAAGCCCTTTACATGCGCAACGCCACCCAATCCCCATCACGTCCAGGTGAGAAACAGATCCATGGCCATCTCCACTTACAGGTGCAGACGCTGGAGCACAGAAGTGAGCAGGCTTGAATCCCTACCAGACTGTGGAATGTGGATCAAACCACCTAACCTCTTGAGCCAGTGTCTTAGCCTGTCAGGGCAAAAATAACAATGGACCTCATGGTTTTAAGATGCGATGATCTGAAAATATCTGTAAATCATGAAAAATATAAAGGAAGGTGCTCTGTGAACATTCAAATATCATACAAACTGAAGTCACGGATGAGTAAATGATCTTCAGGGGTACTGACTCCTAAATCCTGTGTTAGAGTCTTAACAAAGTCCACAGAAACCTCTCAATGAGTTTATCGCAAAAAGTTTCCTCTGTTAATTTTACTACATGATGTCTGAAATATACTTTAACGGGGAAACAATTCTTCATAACAGGAATTAGATCCGATCCCATAAACTACACCTGCCTGCCAAGAACAAGCACTGAGTTTTTGCAGCTCGAGGCATAAGGAACAGAAATTCACCCTCCCGATTACATTGCTCAGAAGGGTGAATAAAACCTGAGATAAGCAATTTCCAAAGCTCATTACCAACACATTCCAACAGGCTGAGAACCTGCTGATGGTTCATGATTCATTCCAGCTCACCTCCACCTACCCCTCCTGGATGGGGCAAGAATTTATGGGCTGAGACAAGCTCAGCTATTGTCTGGGCGAGAGTTTATTATCACAACACAACTTCCTTTATTGTGATCATTAGGTTAAGACTATTGACTTGAAATCTCATTCCTGGCCAAAAGGATCTTGTTCCCGGTGACCTAATTTTGGGCTACTAGACTGTAGCCAGACTTGTCCATCTGGCATTTCCGATCCTACAAGGGCCAATTCTGAAGCCAGACTGGAAGGGAAACGATGGGGTGAGCGTCTATGAGACAATACAACAGAACCCAGTAGCCTTGTTCCCTTAGATACCTGGCTGCCCATCTTGCTCCCACACATGGCTGTGTGGGGACAGACAAAATCACAGGCGATGACAGGACAGTGTGTCATGGTTGAGGCTGCCGTGAAGACAAGATGTATCTTATTCCCAGCACTTTCTCTTTCTGACCTGGAAATGACGCCGGCAGCTTTTCTCCCCCTTCTCAAATGGACAGGCCTACACAGGAGCCTCCCTTACTTTTTTCTGCCCCACCTCTTAGAATTTCTCTTCCTTGCTTGGCTGTAAGTATTAAAAGATGCCCTCCAGGTGGTGAATGAAACTGAAAACAGGAACACTATAAAGAAAAATCAATGAATCAAAAAGTTGCTTCTTCAAAATAATCAGTAAAACTGATAAAGTTCTGTCAGGACCGACGAGGATAAAGCAAGAGTACACACAGATCCCCGCATCAGGAGCGAAACCAGGCTCCCACCACAGACCCTGCCAATAACTCCAGGCTTGTGAACTCAACAACGCAGAAGAAACGGAACCATTTCTTACAAACCACAAACCACTAAAACTCAACCAAGATGAAACAGCCCGAATGGTTCTTATAACCAATAAAGAAGCTGAACTTGTAATTAAAAACCTCCTGGAGGGATGCTTGGGTGGCTTAGTCAGTTGAGCATCCAACTCTTGATTTCAGCTCAGGTCACGATCCCAGGGTCATGAGATCGAGTTCTGCATCAAGTTCCAGGCTCAGTGTGAAGCCTGCTTGAAATTCTCTCTCTCTCTCTCTCTCTGAAGTAAAATACATACACACATACATACATACCTCCTGGAAAAGAGCCCTCCAGGCCCAGATGATTTCACAGGAGAATTCTACCAAACATTTAAAGAAGAATCAACAAAAATGTTATAATCTCTTCCAGAAAATAGAAGAGAGAAAACTTCCCAATCATATTATACATTATTACCTTGATATCTAATGCAGTGTTATCCTGATATCAAAATCAAATATAGTAAAAAAGAGAAAGAGAAATGAAAACTACACACTAATATTTCTACTAAACTTAGATGCAAAAAATCCTCAATAAAACATGAGCAAACTGACCCCAGCAACATCTAGAAAGAATTACACAGCTAGTGGTGTTGATTCCAGGAATGCAAGGCTAGTGCAACATGGGAAAATCAATCGACATAACCTACCAGATCAACAAAATTACCAAGTGGTGAAACAGCATCTCTGCTGTTCTGACATCCACATTCGGACGTGGCCATGGCTAAGTGGAAATGCAGGCCATCATGCTAGCCAGGCCCCCTGCCTGTCCCACTCCAGCTCACACCCCAGCTTGTGGGTAGGACCCCTGGAAATTTGCACTTGGATCTGACTTGGGCAGAGCTGTTGACACACAGACAACAAGGAACAGTATCCCTCGCCCCACCCACTGGTGCAGCCCCCCAGGGGCAATGTCCACAGAATGCATTTTAGCGCTCTACCACCAAGTCATCTTACAGCTTTCATGCCCGGAGCACGCCAGCCCTCGCTTGGGTCAAAGAGAAAAGGCTCTGCCAAATTTCAACTCGCTCTGTGAATGCAGAAAGGAACGAGACCGAAGCAGCCACGGTGAGTCCGTGAGTCAGGCAGCCTTGCTCATCTCCACCCCCTGTGTTCACTACAGTAAGGCTGGAGCTCTGGCCCACGAGTGAAACCCACTCCCGAAAGAGAACACCTTCGAAAGACAAACTCGGAAAGGCCTTTGCATCTTTTGAACTTAAAATGTATAAAAATCTTCACTTTTTACTGTAACGCTTCCCCGGTCCAGCCCCTTTTTATATCAAAGTTGCCCTTAAATGTTCTGAAGTATACTTGGAACACCCTAAAATCTAAATTCAAGTTTAACTGGCTCTGAAGTTGTGAGTCAAAGGGGCGTCACTGGGTCCCAGCCCGGACTGGGGCCCAGCGCGTGCGTGCAGGTTTGCACAGTGACAGTGGGGCTCGGGAGACGTTTGCTCACCTTGCCTGCCTCTCATATCTTCGGTGGAAGCAGACCACGGGCAGCACAGGATTTCTTTCAAGAAATCCATATGATCAAGTCAAGACTCCGTCAACCACCCCACCTAATGGGCAGAAATATTGATCCACGATTCCCAGGAGGAGGGTGGCCCGGGATGGGAGGAGGGGGCAGGAAAACCGTGCCTTTTGGGTGTCCGCGGGGTGCGCGCTGAGAGCCCAGGGGAGGATCCCGTGGCTGCTCTGTGGCCGGGAGGGCTTCTCTCACCGCACGCCCGGAGCGCTCACCCGCAGGGCCCCTGTGCGCACGCTCAGGGCCCACACCTGAGGCTCCTCTGTGCTCAGAAGTTAACTACTGCGGGAGTAGATGCACGGCCGGTGAGCGGCCCCCACCCCGCGCTGGGCGGCCGACAAAACCGCAGTCTCCGCGCAGCAACGGTAAGAGCAGGCACCGTACAGGCGACGCCCTGACGTTCCCTCCGCGAGCCCCGGCCCACATCCAGGACCCTTCACCCGTCACCGGAAGTACCGGCCGGCTCAGGGCTGCCCGTCGCCCTATTCGCAACCTGGAGAGAGGGGCCTGTAGTGTCTAGACCCGCCTTAATTCTGTCTGTAAATCATCTTCATTGTTTAAAAGTGACGGCTCTTCCAGACATTCACCGGAGAAAATTCTTGAGGTTCTGGTCACACGTTCTCTTCTCAGTGTCACGAACTACCCAGCTGGATTTCGGCACGTGGGGTCTGACGGGGACGCCAGCTCCCCGAGTCCCACTGCCGCCCACAGCGGGGACGCGCGGCATTCTCGGGTGTGTCATCCCCGAGAACCACGAGTGAGAGAGAGCGTTCCACAAGTCAGTCACAGGATGCCCTGGTCCGCCATCGGCCGCCCGAGACGGGACAGAACGGAGGGCGGAGGAAGCGAGGCAGTAGGAGCGGCTGAACTCAGCGGCTCCTCCAGCCCTGCCTGCATCCATCCACCCAGCAAGGGCAGCCCTGGAAGCCTCCGCCGCTCCTCTGAACTGGGGGCTTCCAAACGGCGGCTCCCCGTGCGGTCAACCCGGAGAGAACTCTGTGGGGTGACTCCCCACACCCAACCCTCCAGCTTGTCCCTTGAGCTGGCGCACATGCCTCTGACCGCACAAAGCCAGATTCGACTCAGGGCTTTTCTTCATCTCTCTGGGCCCCAAGATACTTTACAAAAAGAGGTAAACCTCTTTAAAACCTCTCTCCGTGTTTTACGTAATACTGAACTTTTCTGATGTCTATTAAAGTGTTTTTAGACAAGTGGAAAGATCGTAAGAACAGCTCAAGCAAGTGCTCTCGGTTCAGTGTGTCTTTAAAATATTCTACTAGTGATACTCAAAAACATTCTCCGATTACTGGGAAGTTAAAACTACGAACTCAACAGTGACAATCCCAAGGAGGACACAGAAGTGCACCTACTGGGTGGCAACTGCGCACTGAGTCGGGTCAGATGACGAGTCTAACAGGCACAGCGCAGATGCGGGAACCGGGAGGCAGAAGGGTCACACACATTGTGCTCCGAGCACCTAAAACAGTGCCCACAGGCCGGCCCCCTGGTTCCCGCCACAGGCTGGGGGTGGCAGCCCCCCCAACCCCCCCGGGCGCTGTGGGCCTACTTCCGGAACAGAAAGTCAGCCCGGGCTCCATCTGCTGCCCTCTGTGCCCGGACAGGCCCTCCCCCGCTCCAGCGGGTTCCTGCAACCTGAGTGTGGACAGAGCTGTGTACTCACGCAGCAGCTGGGGACGCACCAACCAGCAAGTGGATGGAAAACAGACAGTCGGAGCCCAAGACCCCTGGACTCTTCGCTGCAAGTCCTGGGGCTGCTCCAGGCCTGTCCTGCCTGGCATACAAATGTAGGTGGTTCTCTGTACAAATGTACGCAGCGAAGTGGTGTTTAAAGTCACATGTAAAATCTCCTAATGAAAGGACAAGGTTAAGCATGTGTATAATTTCCTATTTATATTTAAGATAAGCATAGTGCTAACAAGTTGAAGGATTACCCACTGCTTATTCCTCATGCTCTTGAAATAAACCGGGTTTCTTTAGAGGATAGATGCTTACTCAAAATTTAATTTTTTCCTCTTGAAAAATTGTAACACCAGGGGAAAACCTGACTCTGTGAGAAAATGCAGTATGTCACACGGAGATCCTTATGTGGTAATGACATGGAAGGGCAGGAAACAGAGAAGTCTATCATCAGGTGTGACTATCAAATGACTTACTGTAACAGAGGAGTCGCTGAAACGTACAATGAATTGCGACATTACATTTCGTCTTCCTTGCCTGTTGACTGAACCTGAGAGAAGAGCTGGCCCTCGGTCCCCAGAAGAGAACAGGCAGGACTGAGCGCTGACTCCCCGCCCTCCAACCCATGTGGCTGCAGGACACACTGCTCCCCTTCCCCTCCAACAGCCAGAGGCTGGGGGCGTCCCACGCACCTCCACCAGCCGCCAGGCCTCACTGATGATGGCATACTGCAGGCGGTTCAGGGCAAAGCCGTCAATCTCCTTCAGGACCCTGACTGGGGACTGTCCGATCTTCTGCATCAGGGCGTGGGTTCTGTCCACCGTCGCAGGGGCCGTCTCTGGGTGTGGGACCAGCTCAACCAATGGCACGTAATACGGTGGATTTACCTTACAAGTGAGACAGAAGGGGAGAAGAGTCAGAAGACAGCCCAGGAGATGGGGTGCCATTCTGGCCGACTGCTTGCCTGTCGTGAACAGGCAGAAGGTACAGATTCCTCTTGGGAAAGGCCACTTTAGATCCAGCATCTGAAGACAAGAAACTTGAAATATAAAGTAATCCACAAAGGGTTTGGGAAAGAAAATAGCTGAGCACAGAAATCTGTGGTTTTATTTACTGAAAAATCATAACCAGCACATGAGGTTGAAATCCGGAGGTGCGGGTGACAATCCTATACATTCAGGGCTCATCTCCAAGCCCCTGGTCTCCCTCAGGGCTTCTCAGCTACCTGCTGTCTAGACTCCATGGGCTTCTGCCCACCCTCAGGCCACCTCCAGAGCTGCCTCCAAACTTGCTCTTCTACTGTGTCAGCGTTAAAATTATTGACAGCATCTTCCCAAAACTTGAGATTTCCTTAACTTGTCCATGTTGATCCCACCAAGAACACTACCGCAGCCTCGACGTCATGATTTGGCCTATGTATGGCGGGAAGGGTTGGTCCATGATGAACGGGCCAGAGGGAAACACCTGCCTACCCCAGCGTTTACGCTTTGCTCTGAGTTTCTTGGTTTACGGTATTAGAGTCCCACAGAGGATTATCGTAGGTCCAAAGAAAATGCTGCTTAGCAGAACCTGATTAGCTGCACCATTAAAAGCCAAATGCTCTGCAGTAAACTGTACCCTGAATGATGCATTTAAACAATTTTTCCTCAATAGAGGAAAATTGATAGAATCTTACAATCACTAAATAACTACAAGAAGCATCCTTATTTTTTTTTTTTTTAAAGTAGCGTCCATACTCAGCGGGGATCAAGACCTGAGCTGAGATCAGGAGTCATATGTGTAACTGACTGAGCCACGAGGCACTCCAAGAAGCATCCATTTTAAAATGACTTCTCAGGGGCACCTGGGTGGCTCCGTCGGTTAAGCATCCAATTTCAGCTCAGCTCACCATCTCTCAGTTTGTGAGTTCGAGCCCCATGTTGGGCTCTGTGCTGACAACTCCTAGCCTGGAGCCTGCTTCCGATTCTGTGTCTCCCTCTCTCTCAGCCCTTCCCCTGCTTGTGCTATTTCTCTTTGTCTCTCTCAAATAAACCTTTTTTAAAAAATTTAAAGTAAATAAATAAAATGACTTCTACAGAAAAGGGAAAGAAAAACTTCCTTCTCCTAGGACACTGCTTAGGAGAGGACTCTGGTCTACCCACAGCTTAGCTTCGGGAGCTCCCTGTGCTCTCGGCCGGCCCTGGTCACTCTCTCGGGCCTCTTGGAAAGCAAGAGAGGATGGCATCTGTTGTCAGATAAACAAATTATAAATCAACTGATTTCACTTGTCTCCTGAATCACAATACCTCAACTGAATCACTTATCTCCTGCCTACAGTCATCAAACTCATAAATGTCTGACCTCTGGCCTTTCCAAAAATCAGAATTAGGAGAACCGGAAGCATGTGTGTCTTAAAGCTTATCTCACTATGGACCAAAGATGCAGGGCTTGCGGTCTTTCAGTGCTGCGGGGCTCACAGGTGGCGCAGACACAGACTGAGACCCCAGGTGAAAAGCATCTGCGTGCACACCTTGCACGTTTCCTCGAGCACGTTTCCCTCACAGGTGCTGCCCTGCCCACGGTCCCCCTAACTGGCGGTGCCCCAGCTGCCACCGCTGGCCTCCCTGTGCCCACTCTTGGGCTCCCAGGGCTTCCCCAGCCGCATCCGGATCTCACATGGGGCTCCCCTCCCCCTCCAGGCCACATGCGCAGCTGTGCCCCGGACGCACCCCTAGGACACCCCACGAGCGCACCGCCGACCCGTCGGGAACTAAACGCACGTCTCCCACCCCCCACACAGGGTCCTCCTCCTGGCACCCCATCTTGGCCCCAACACCCACGTTAGTACCGTGAGAAGTGTCCCTGGCGCCTCCTCTCCCCGAACCGCCCCACTTCCGTCGGCGATTCTACCAGCTCCGCTCGCACCACTCCCACCACCCACGCTCAGCTCAGGCCGTCACCTCGCACTCGACTCCGGCCTGGCCTCCCTGACCTCTCTCCGGGCTCATCCTCTCTGCCACTGCCCAGGGGAGCCCTGTCGGGCGGGGAGGGGCCTGTCACACCCGGAGGCGGAAAGGAGACGGAGGTGGCCGTGCCGGGGCCCGCGGTTGCTGCTTAATGGAGATAAGAGTTTTCGTTCCCCCAGAAACCATTCTGGGGACGGGGCTCCGTGCGACGGCTGCGCCGCAGTGGGAGTCCGCTTACTGCCGCGGGGCTGCACAGTCATGCCTTGCGTGTATTCTACCACAATTACAGTTTTATTAAAAAATTAAAAACAGGGTGCTGACTGCACCGCCTTCAGCTCAAAACGTTGCAGGGCCCTGATTCCCCAGCACCCAGTGACCCCCAACCGCAAGATCCAGCTCTTTGTGCTCCCTACAACAGGCCCGGCGTCGGGGTTGTGCTCCCTACAACAGGCCCGGCGTCGGGGTTGTGCTCCCTACCGCGGGCCCGGCGTCGGGGTTGTGCTCCCTACCGCGG